>SOPF01026495.1:111946-136213 GCA_012979155.1 Hypericum perforatum | reverse complement strand
CGAGGTGTTGATACTCTTTGCCTTTCAGAGGCTCTAGGTGATACCAGACGAGGTCATGACACCCTTCGCCTTTTGGAACCTTGCCCCGCCGAGAGGCCGAGAAGTTGTGCCTATTAAAGGTTCGAGGGCCTCTCTCTATCCGAAGGGAAAAATATTCTTCTCGGTGAGTCTAAGGAGATCGAATGCCTTCGTACACCAAGAGTTCAAAGTTGGCCAAAGACTCTCCTTAGCGAGAGCCAAAGTGGGTCGAACACCTTTGCCTATTAAGGGTGTGATGCATCCAAACGTGGATCTAAATAATGTGTGCAAGAGTACACGATCGCAACAAGTAATAAAGTGATAAGTAAGGTCGTCTCCACAGGGAAAATAGAATTTGTTGCTAAGTACCAGATTATGTAATCAAGATCTTAAGCTAAGTGGATCAGCTAAGAATGTTTTGGATCTAATACTACTGATCTTAATATGGTTACTACCTTAGGTTTGCTAAGCCTAGATTGTAATAACAATATTAAATTAGAAGAGTGTAATAAGCTAAATACAATTTAATGGACAATAAACGATTATGATCTAAATCAACCTATCACCTTGATTCAAGAACATGCATGTTCATTAATCGATCATTTAACATGAACAATAAATGCAGTTTATGATCTTAGTCAAGTTGTCACTACTTAACCAATGAACACATACACAACATTCATTTAAAACAAAGATAAGAAAACTTGAAATGTAAAATGAACTTTTATGCCAAATGAAACAAAGGTACCTCTTTGATTTAATGAATCAGAATGTTGCATACAACCTTTGTTCTTCAAAAATAAAAATGAATCTAACTAAGATTGAAGTCTACAAATGTGATTTTTGCCTATTCTACTCCTTGGACTCCAATGCCTTCTCCCTTGGATTGCCTCCTCCATTTATAGCCACTCCAATGTGCTTGCCAGAGGGATTGAGCTGTCTTGGATCAACAAAATCAGCTGCAAGTGGTTTGCTTTCGGTTTGCAGCTTTTCTTGACTTCTACAGCATGTATAGCGACCGCTACACTTTATAGTGACCACTACAGGACGAAAATTGGGGGTGTAGTGACCGCTACAAAACGTAGTGATAGCTACAAAAAAGCGGGGAAAATTGGCTGCTCAAAACTAGCGAGCAATACAAAGTGTAGCGATCGCTACACCACGGTCTTCAGTTTTTCTTCCCTTCTTGAATGATTGGTCGCCTGCTCTGATTCCTACAAAACATAAATAACACCGACAAAGATCCGAATTCTCGACTAAACATCAAAACACAACTAACGCTACACTAATCATAAACAAAATGACTAAAAACATGATCGAACAATTTGATAAATATGCCCGAAAACATGTACATTTACACGTACATCACACCCGCACACTTACTTCTTTGCTTGTCCTCAAGCAAAGGCATCAGAAGATCCGCAGAGTTTTCAACCTATTGTCACGCAACTTACCTCGAGGTCACACAAGTCACACACCTAAGCATCATGAGTATAAATCACATAGACAACCCACTCTTAATCTTTTAACCTTGTCTTATCATCACGAATTCTAGACCAAGGAGTCGACCACTCAGAAAATAGCATAAATTTTAAGCTCACTCATATGTGGTAGGTATCTATCTTATCACTCGCCTACATGCTCAAGGTCCAAAAATGTTAGACATCATACTTACACACAGTCAAACAAGATCAATCATGTAACAGGAGGGACTTTACTCAGTTGTAACAGGGCTTCGGGTAAAGGTGAGGAATATGTATGGGAAGTAGCTAAACCACCCAATCCGAGGAGCTATACAAAAATGTGCTAACTCTCTACTATTCTATAAATCTCACCTTATATCTAAACACTCATCCCGATGTAAACCAATCCTAAAGACCAATTTTCTGACCTTGCTTATTTTCCACCTTGTGCTTTTCTTGACTTTTATGCTCACTTTTTCTTTTTTTTTTCTTTTCACTTTCCCTTTGATTTTTCTTTTCTTGCTTTTCCATCTTTCCATTTTTCTTTTTCTTTTCATTTTTTCAATTTTTCCTTTTCTTTTCTTTTCTTTTCATTCCAAGCACAAGGTGGTTCTTTCTTTTTCACAAGTCAACTTTATACATTTTTGCCTTGGTCTTTAAACTACCCATAAACCCAATCAATCATCCCTCCTAACTATACTACTATATGTACCCTTACATCATTTCCCCAAAATATATGATCCTAAGGCATCCTCGGATGGATAGTCAAAGGTAGGGAATGGTCAATATGGCTTATAATGTGGCTTACATAGAGTATTTCAAGAATAAGGTTTTAAACTCAAGTTGGGTTAACAAGGGATTTCGTAAGGATTTTGGCTCTAAAGCTCCTAGGTTCATATCAAAAATGCCCTCGACACAATCTTTCTTATCAACCAATGCATGAGTAATCATCAAACACTCTCATTACTTGAAACACATAGGCACCTCATGAACAAAATAGGATGGTTATCCTTCCTTCGGCTCAAGTTCTCACAAGGTTTGCTTTGTCAACTCCTCAATCTAGCCTAAGTGACATAATTACTAGCCTAAACGATCAAGAGTGAGGTTGCTATGAAATCCTACACAATTCTCTCAAATGTGATTCTTAGCATGACTCAAGGTTTGTCTAGTGACTAAAAGTTTCAAATTTAGCAGTTTCTCTTCATCACTTGCACAAGACTCTAACACTTCAATCAAAAACACACATCACACAAATAACAGACTCAATCACATGCAAATAACAAAAATAAACACAAAACAAAAGACACAGCAAGATCAACATGTGACAAAACAAAATTAACACAAGACACAGCAAAATCCACACACAAAATACAAAAGATGCAAGAGACTGCACCCCCATACTTATTGGACACATTATCCTTAATGTGTGGAAAGTAGACATAAACAACCACAAAGACTCAATATAAAAGGAAAATAAAAACAAAGAAAGGAAAGGAACGACCTGATCACTAGTGTGGAGGTGAGGGAGGTGGGAGACCAGCGAGGTGAGAGCGAAGCCAGGCCCAGTTGGAAGCATTTTCCTCGTGCATTGTAGTCAGTTGAGTACAGATATCCTCATACTAAGAGGTCTAAGTAGTTGCAAGCTGCTGGACCTGAATCTCGAGCTCTGTGAAACGGTTGGCCAGGTCCTGAACTCAAGCTGCTACTACAGAGGTGGTACTTCACTATCGTCCCTCAATTTCTTCTTGACAGCTTCACGCTCGCTCCACTTGGTGAACTTGTAGGTGTACTCTCCATCCTGCTCAATCTCTTTAGCCAATCTCTACTAGGTCAACCGGGACCTATCAATCAAAAGGCAATAGCATGGTGGCTCCTTTTCAAACCTACCTGGACAAAAGTTCCTAGCAAAGATCGTGATAAGATGTCCAAGGTAAAAATGAGCAGGACACTTGGTTCTTATAAACTGCCACATCACATCAACAACCAAGTCAAAAGTGTTATAGGGGTGGTTATGACGTATGCATGCTAAAGCATATAGCTGGCCTTTGGTGATTCGGTTATCCTCGCTAGTACCAAACCATGCCAGGCACATAAATCGATGCAGCACACTGATATGAGGCTCCTTAAGGAGCGCAGAAGATGATTGAGATTTAAATAGCAAAAACCCAGTGAGGTCACGCTATTCACTATCTATGCACATAGTGGCATCGTCAGTGGCAAAATCAATGATACCTGTACCCTGTCTGGTGTGAAAAAGTTCTCAGAATAAGTGTTCCAAGACAGTGAACTCCCTACCAAAAACACGAGTACTAAAAGAGCGATGATCCGGTGGTATGACCAAAGTGCAATAAAACTCCAAATTAACATCATCACATTGAGGCACAGAGTTATCTACAAAGTAGCACCACCCTAGGATGTCTAACTAGCACGCAAATCATCCGCACTGCCTAACAACTCCATATCATCCCAATAAATTTTGGATTGAAGATACGAAGGGAGAGACGAGTATCAAGTGTACCTGGCCCCTTCTACCTCAGAAAAGATAGAGAAAGGGGCACCGTATTGAGCATGCATGTTGACTCGAGGTGGAGACAATGCTCAGGGCAGATTTTGGGTATGCTTGGTGGCTAGGGCAGAGGAGGATGAGCCAGGTGTCGTTGTGGAGCGCTTGGGAGGGATCTTGGGTGGTGGCCGGAGGTTGAGACTTCGAGCGGTGGTCGAACGGTGGTGGAGCACGACTGAGGAAGGTCAGATTAATGGTGGAAGGAGAGGTAGGGTCGTCTATTGGAGAGGGAATTTGGGAGATTAGGGTTTTGAAATGGGAAAATTGGGAATTTGGGCATTTTATTTTGGCTGGAATTGGGCTTGTAGCAACCGCTACAAGTTGTAGTGATCATTACAAGAGGTGGGTTGGGGCTATAGCGATCGCTCAAAAGAGTAGCAATCACTACAGTTCAAATTTTCAAGGCTGTAGCAACCACTACGGTCTGTAGCGATTGCTACAAAAGGCGGGATGAGGGTAGATTCAAATTTTCGGGGTTGTAGCGACGGCTATGGAATGTAGCGATCGCTACACCCTATCTTTCCTCTATTTTTCCTCTTCTCTTTATGCATTTTTCCCATTCTTTTTTGTTCTGTAAATCAAGAAATGAAAACATCAAATTTTTCTTTGAGGGTGACACTATATACTTTTCCTTATAAACCCATAAACTCAGGAAAACTTGGACGAGTGACACAAAATAAGAGTAAAATAAGGGAAGGTAGAGGTAGTTCTAAGTTAACGTCGTTAGCTTGACGATGGTGTTATCTTACTGAGCTAGATCGGCAAGGTCCGTGCGAGACTCTTGTATATCAATTTTATCTCTGAGGTATACCTTCAATCACTGGCCATTCACCTTAAATTCTTCATTTGTATCTGGATGGCAAATTTGGATGGCTCCGTGTGGTGAGACTGCTACCACCGTGTAGGGGCCAGTCCATCTAGACTTGAGCCTTCCTGGAAAAAGTTTCAAGCGTGAGGTATACAATAACACTTATTGACCTACTGAAAATTCACGACGAAGGATCTTCTTGTCATGTAATTTCTTTGTCCGTTCCTTATAGAGTCAAGCATTTTCATAGGCTCCCAAGCGAAATTCATCCATTGCTTCTAGTTGTAACATCTGTTTTTCACCAGCTTTCTCTAGGTCCAGATTGATCTGACGTAAGGCCCAATATGCCTTATGCTCTAGCTCGACTGGGAGGTGACATGCTTTTCCGTATACAAGCTGGTATGGCGACATTCCGAGTGGAGTTTTGTACGCCGTCCGGTATGCCCAAATGCATCATCTAACCTGCTAGACCAATCCTTTTGTGAAGGATTCACTGTAACCTCCAGAATTCGTTTAATCTCGCGGTTGGATACTCAACTTGTCCACTGGTCTGAGGATGGTAAGCTGTGGCAATCTTATGAGTGACTCCTTACTTTGCCAATGTATTAGCGAGCAAGTTGTTGCGGAAATACTTGCCACCATCACTGATTAAGACTCTAGGCATACCAAATCGACTAAAGATATTCTTTTGCAAGAACATAGTCACCACTTTTGCATCATTGGTCGGTAATGCCACAGCTACAACCCACTTGGATACATAGTCAATTGCAAGAAGAATATAAAGATTTCGGTTAGATGAAACAAAAGGACACATAAAATCAATACCCCATACGTCAAAAATCTCAACTTCCATGATGCCAGTCTGAGGCATCTCATGACGACGAGAAATGTTCCCTATTCTCTGACATCGATCACCTCTTGTTACAAACTTTGCAGCATCCTTGAAGAGTGTCGGCCAATATAATCCACTCTGAAGCACCTTAACAGTGGTGCGTTCACCTATAAAATGACCTCCGTAAGGAGAAGCATGACAATGGTGAAGAATAAGCTCTTGCTCCTCTTGTGGCACATATCTTCTTAGCAATTGATCCTTGCCTATCTTGAACAAATATGGTTCGTCCCATACATAGCACCTGACATCTCATAAAAATCTCTTCTTCTTATCAGAAGGAAGGTTAGGAGGCAAGATGTTGCTTACAAGATAATTGACATAATCAGCGTACCATGGGATAGTAATAACATCTAATGCATACAATTATTCATCAGGAAAAGATTTATTTATAGGAGAAGAGAATGTTACCACCAGATTGTCGAGATGGGAGAGATGATCAGCCACTGAGTTATCTGCACCTTTCCGATCATGGATTTTGATGTCAAATTCTTGAAGTATGAGAATCCATCTGATGAGCCTTGGTTTTGCATCCTTCTTGTTGAAGAGGTAATGGATGGCAGCATGATCCGTGTAAACTATCACCTTACTTCCAAGCAAGTAAGCTCAGAACTTGTCAAGAGCAAAGATCACAGTAAGGAACTCCTTCTCTGTTGTTGCGTAGTTGATCTGAGCATTGTCTAGTGTGCGACTCGCATAGTAAATGGCATGGAATCCTGTGGTCTTCTTCTGACCAAGGATAACTCCCATAGCAAAATTGCTTGCATCATACATGATCTCGAACGGGAGCGTCCAATCTGGAGATATGATCACTAGTACAGATATGAGTGCCTTCTTCAATGTAGTAAAAGCTACATGGCATGCTTCGTCAAAATGCAATGGCACATCCTTCTTAAGCAATCTGCAGAGAGGTTTGGTGATCTTCGAGAAATCTTTGATAAAATGCCGATAGAAACCAGCGTGGCCTAGAAAACTTCGTAGTCCCTTGACGGTAAGTAGAGGTGGTAACTTGTCAATGACCTCCAGCTTGGCCTTATCCACTTCTAACCCCTTACTCGTGACTTTATGACCGAGGACTACACCTTCTGTCACTATGAAGTGCCATTTTTCCCAGTTAAGAACTATGTGCATCTCTTTACAATGTTCAAGCACCTTTCCCAAATGCGACAAGCACTCTTCATAAGAATCTCTAGACACTAAGAAGTCGTCCATGAAGATCTCAATCTGCCACTCTACCATATCTGAGAAAATGGCCATCATACAATGCTGAAAAGTAGCAGGTGCATTACATAATCCGAATGACATTCTATGGAAAGCAAATGTACCGTAGGGACAAGTGAAGGTGGTTTTCTCCTGATCTTCTGGTGTGATGGCAATCTGAAGATAGCCAGAATAACCATCCAGGAAACAATAGAAAGAGTGATTTGCCAATCAGTCCAACATCTGATCAATGAAGGGTAGCGGAAAGTGGTCCTTCTGAGTGGCCTTATTGAGCTTCTGAAAGTTGATACAAACTCTGTGGCCTACCACCATTCTTGTCGGGATAAGCTCATTATCCGCATTGGAAACCACTGTGATACCTCCTTTCTTTGGGACACATTGAGTTGGACTTACCCATTTTGAATCCAAAATGGGATAAATGATGCCAGCGTCGAGCCACTTGATGACTTCTTTCCTAACCACCTCTTTGAGCTTTGGATTGAGCCTTCTTTGAGCCTCCACGATTGGACTGAAGTCATCTTCTAGAATGATCTTATGCTGGCATAACAAAGGACTGATTCCCTTAATGTCCCCAAGTGTCCATCCAATGGCCTCCTTATGCTCAGCTATCACCTTGAGTAGTTGTCTTTCTTGATTCTCATCCTAAGAAGCGGAAATAATAATCGGCAACTTGTGTGCATCATCCAAATAAGCATACTTGAGATGAGCAGGAAGTGGCTTGAGCTCTAAGTCTGGTGGTGCAATGATGGATGACTGCAACTTTGGCCATGGTGTATCATCGAGTTCCAATGATTCTGCCGATTGAATCTATGACACTATTTCTCCAGAATCCTTCATGCTTTCATCATCTTCGTATGCATCCTCCTGTACTTGATCTTCTTATTTTTCAGCAACAATTTTGTCCACCACATCGATCCGATAACAATCATCTTCCACCAATGGATACTTGGCAGCTTCAAAAACATTAAACACCACTTCGTCATCGCACACCTTAAAGCGGAGCTCACCTTTTTCCACGTCAATGCTTGTCTTTCCTGTGGCCAAGAAAGGTCAACCAAGAAGAAGTGGCACATCACGATCTTCCTCTATCTCCATCACAATGAAATCTACAGGGAACATCAAAGTGTCAACTTTTACTAGTACATTCTCCATTATCACTTTTGGTCTTGTTATTGATCGATTTGCAAGTTGGAGAATGATTGATGTTGCCTTCCTAATCCAAGCCTCCTGAAAATTGAAAATGGCATAAGGTTAATACTAGAACCAAGATCAATAAGTGCGTTCTTGAAGATTTGATCTCCGATGGTGCATGGAATGGTAAAGCTCCCAGGATCCTTCATTTTCTGAGGTAGCTCCTAGCTCAGAACTGCACTACAACCTCTTGTTAGTGGAATGACTTCAAAATCATCAATGTTTCTCTTCTTTGAAATGAACTCCTTGATCCATTTTCGGTAGGTGGGCATTTGCTCAAATGCATCAAGGAGTGGGATGTTGATGTGCAGATTTTTGAAGAGCTCTAGGAACTTCTGGTAGCTTGGATGCGAAGCTTGCTTATTCACCCTTTGTGGAAATGGTGGTGGAGGGTACACTCTTTCTGGTTTTGACTTGATCACTTCCTCTACGGGCTTTTCCTTAGCTACTACGGTAGGAGTTAATCATAGTTCTTCTTCCTCCTTGCTTACTGGCTTAGCTGATGGCTTGGCTACTGGAGTCACCACATTCTTCCCTAAATCGAGGCCACTTCTGGTGGTAATGGCCTTGCATTGTTGTTGGTTGCTTGACAGAGGCTCGATGTTGGTTGGAAGTGAGTCTGGCTATCTTATATTTAGTTGCGATGCGAGCTGGCTGATTTGTACTTCCAAGTTCTGGATTGTTGCCTTGTGGCTTAGCACTTGCTTTGCAATAACTCACTTCGAGCATCTTGTGGTGGTGGTGCTCACGGTTGCCATCTTTGCTGGTACGACTAATATTGCTGAGGTAGAGGAACTTGTACATTGACTCCTCCGAATGGTGGTCTTGGCTGTTGGGGTACATTCTGACCTACATTGTTCTTCTACGAAAAGTTTGGATGGTTTCTCCAACCGGGGTTATACGTGTTGGAATATGGATCATTATTCTGGTTGGCATTTCCCACAAAATTAACAGGTTCAGCAATTAAAGAACAAGCGTCCGTACCATGCAAACCGGTGCAAATTTCACATACATGAGAGGATGACGATGCTTGTGATGCCATTGAACTCTAGAACATTTGCATGAGTGCAGCGACTTGTGCCTTCAATGCAATAACTTCATCATTGTCTTGTATGCTG
Source organism: Hypericum perforatum (assembly GCA_012979155.1). Taxonomy (NCBI): domain Eukaryota; kingdom Viridiplantae; phylum Streptophyta; class Magnoliopsida; order Malpighiales; family Hypericaceae; genus Hypericum; species Hypericum perforatum. Next base: position 126,942 of record SOPF01026495.1, on the reverse strand, counting down.
GCAACTTTTCTTCTTTTGATTTGATCACCCCACTCGTGATTGTTGGTAGCCATGGCTTCAATGATTCGAAAACCATCAGCTTTTTCTTTCTCTGTCAAATTACCTCCTGCAGCGGCATCCAAGTTGACTCAGATTTGCAGCCCACATCCATTGTAGAATGTTTGGATAAGCATTCAATCTGGCATTTGATGATGTGGACAATCACAGAGTAATCCCTTAAAATGATGCCAAGCCTCGTAGAGAGATTCGCCCCCTGTTACTTAAAATGAGAAATTTTATTATGGAGTTGTGTGGTCTTACCTGGAGGATAATACTTGGCCAGACACTTATCGGCTAGCTCCTCCCACGTGGTGAAAGTTCCGATAGGAAATGAATCTACCAACTCTTGAGCATCGTCCTTCAAGCTATATTTGAACAATCTAAGTTTAATGGCATCTGGTGAGACACCATTATACTTGACTGTCGAACAATGGTCTTCGAACCTTTGGATATGCTTGGCGGGATTTTCAGAAGGATAACCTCCAAATTAGTCTTGTTGAACCATATTGAGAAGGTTACTTTTTATTTCAAAATTGTTGGCCTCAACTGTTGGATAGGCTATGCTCGATCTGAGATTGATAAGCCTTAGATGCGATTTGTTCCTCATGGCCCCGAGTACGTTAACTATCTGTCGATCAGCCATCGCTCTCCTGAGCTGGTTCCTCCTTTGATGAAAAGTGTGTTCAATCTCAGGATCGTACTCTTGAAGAGGTTGGTTGTCTTGACGAGTAATGGGCATACACTTCCTGCACTATTACTACACTCAACAAACAAGATTAAGCGTAGTGATAAACAAGTAGTGTACAAAGCTTAGTCTCAAAATTCTGAACACTATATCCAATATTAACAATAACAAATTCAAAGCCTCCCCAGTAACGGTGCCAAAAACTTGATGCATCCAAACATGGATCTAAATAATGCGTGCAAGAGTACACGATCGCAACAAGTAATAAAGTGATAAGTAAGGTCGTCTCCACAGGGAAAATAGAATTTGTTGCTACGTACCAGATTATATAATCAAGATCTTAAGCTAAGTGGATCAGCTAAGAACATTTTGGATCTAATACTATTGATCTTAATATGGTTACTACCTTAGGTTTGTCAAGCTTAGATTGTAATAACAATATTAAATTAGAAGAGTGTAATAAGCTAAATACAATTTAATGGACAATAAACGATTATGATCTAAATCAACCTATCACCTTGATTCAAGAACATGCACGTTCATTAATCGATTATTTAACATGAACAACAAATGCAGTTTATGATCTTAGTCAAGTTGTCACTACTTAACCAATGAACACATACACAACATTCATTTAAAACAAAGATAAGAAAACTTGAAATGTAAAATGAACTTTTATGCCAAATGAAACAAAGGTACCTCTTTGATTTAATGAATCAGAATGTTGCATACAACCTTTGTTCTTCAAAAATAAAAATGAATCTAACTAAGATTGAAGTCTACAAATGTGATTTTTTGCCTATTCTACTCCTTGGACTCCAATGCCTTCTCCCTTGGATTGCCTCCTCCATTTATAGCCACTCCAATGTGCTTGCCAGAGGGGATTGAGCTGTCTTGGACCAACAAAATCGGCTGCAAGTTGATCAATTTGATGTTACAAGTGGTTTGCTTTCGGTTTGCAGCTTTTCTTGACTTCTGCAGCATGTGTAGCGACCGCTACACTTTATAGTGACTGCTACAGGACGAAAATTGGGGGTGTAGCGACTGCTACAAAATGTAGTGACAGCTATAGAAAATCGGGGAAAATTGGCTGCTCGAAACTAGCGAGCGCTACAAAGTGTAGCGACTGCTACACCACGGTCTTCAGCTTTTCTTCCCTTCTTGAACGACTGGTCGCCTGCTCCGATTCCTACAAAACATAAATAACACCAACAAAGATCCGAATTCTTGACTAAACATCAAAATTCAACTAACGCTACACTAATCATAAACAAAATGACTAAAAACATGATCAAATGATATGATAAATATGCTCGAAAACATGTACGTTTACATGTACATTAGGGTGCAAAGAGTCGAAAATACTCTCTCCTTGGCGAGGGTAGGAGGTCGCATACCCTTTGCCTATCGATGGCACAATGGTCTTCTTCTATTGGGAGGTCGAGGGTCTTCTCCTATTAGGAGGCCGAAACTACCCTCCTCGGTGAGATTAGAGCCGAACACCTCTCCTTGTTGGGAGGGTACAACCTCCCTTTAAAGGAAACAAATACCAATTTAATCACCCTTAGCATGTAAAGTACTTCCAAAAGTCACACACTCCCCTCCTTAGACAAGGAGAAATATGCGACGTAATCCCCATTAGGAGGGCAAAATGTTGCTTCAGTTACTCTTGATAGGTAAAGTGCTTTGAAGAGTTACTTAACTCCTCCTAGGACAAGGGGATTTAACTCCCTCTTTATAGGGCAAACTACCACTTTAGTCACTCTCTATAGGTAAAGCACTTTATTAAGTCATCCACCCCTCCTTGGACAAGGGAAAATGCTCATGGTGGTCCCCCCTCTAAAGGACAAAAAGTACCTTTAGTCACCTTTCCTAGGTAAAGTACTTTAGTAAATCACTCTTTGGAGGGCAAAGTATTGAATAGGTCACTCTACCAAGGGCAAAGTTTCTTCGGCATGGTCACTCTCAATAGGGTAAATATATATAATGATCACTCTCAATAAGGTAAATATATTAAATGGTCACTCTAAGGAGGGCAAATAACTGATTAAACCCTCGAAAGGGTACTTTTTATTTCAGCTCCAACAATAATATTTTTTTTCAAATATAATAAGGTGGATCTTCAGTTGTAGACCATATTGAGAGAGTCCCACTATTTTTAAGAAAATGACATAAAATTCTACAAATAAAAAAACCCATAAATCTGTGTTCAAGAATGCACTTTTTCCCAAAGATACACCTTATTTTGTGATTTCCTTTGTTTTTTATAAATAGATTAGGCGCATACAACGTCTGTATTAAATTATTTGGGCCTATTTTCGACCGTTGATTTGAGACAATTGGGTTCCCAAACCTTACCCCATCCCCAACAAGATTACGCACGTCCGCTCCCAAACATTCTGTTCCATCCCCTTCTAAATTGTCATGAGCTCCAAAATTCTCCAAAATTTTCTACCATTCTCCGCCTAAGTCTAGAGATTAGGAGATCATTCTAGACTTGTATAGAAATGTGTAGGAAAAGTAGATATTTGTGTGAATAGTAAGGAGGTCTGATATTTGTACAGAATTCTCCGGAAGGCCAATTGTAACCATCAGATCAAACAGACCAGGACCATCTATTGAGGAGGTGGAGAAGTATAAATATCCCTCAAGGACCTCACATTTGTATCATCCAACGACTTGGGAAATTATACCAATGTTAGAGAGTTTCTCCACTAAAGGTGTCCTTGTTATCGAGAGAGTTAGACTGACTAGCAAGAGTGTGGGTGAGTTTCGCTAGTGTCGCACGGCTCTTGAAAGTAAGTCCGTGATAGTTGGTACCAGAGCCAGGTTGCATATCGCCGAGCAAGATGGTTGGGTCAGATAGTGAGGTCACTCGCATTGATGCCATAAAGCAGACCAAAAGGGGAAGGTCAAAATCCCGTGATTCTTTGACGAAAGCGGAAACTCGGCTAGCAAAGGCAGAGCTTGCTATTGCTGAGGGAGATAGACCTATGCATTATGGAGCTTGCGAGGAGTCACGATGAGCTTCAAGATGAGGTACAGGGAATGGTCAATATGGTCCTCGAGAGGTGTCTTTCCAAAATCAAGAGCCTAGAGGGGAAGTTCACGACTATGGTTGCTTCGTTAAAGGATGAGTTGGAGAAGGTCACCAAGGAGTTGGCTTCGGGAAGAACTCGTTCTGTGTAAGAAGGGGGTCATACAAGGGGGAATTATTTCATCTAGCAAGGTAAGCCCTACTCCTTCTCGAGTTGATGTTCCTAGACTTAAGGCGTATAGGTGAGCTAGGAATGCGAAGGAGATCGAGAACTTTTTTTGGAGTATGGAGCAATACTTCAAAGCCCTTGGCATCGCAGATGATGCCAAGAAGATCGATATGATGACCATGTACTTGGAGGATACCATAATATTATAGTGGAGGAGAAAGGTTGGAGATCGGGAAAAGAATCTCTGCACGGTTTTTAGATTGTTAAAGAGACTGAGATGGATAAGAAACATATATGATTTTGATATGACCATATTGGTATGGCATCTGCTGAGTTAAGAAAGTTGAAGATTGAATTTTAGAATTTATTAGATAAGGAAAATATTTGGTCTACTGCTGCAGTGTGGGGTGCTCTGATGATACTATTCAGAAGAAGCTTGAGAGTTTGAAATCATATGTTGATTATCGGTAACTCAATAAGGTAATAATTCACTATTAGTATCCTATTTCGTGTATTGATGATTCGTTGATCAGTTGTGAGATGCCAAGTGGTTTTCAAGATTGACATGAGGTTAGGGTACCAGTAGTTGAAGAATAGGAAGGAAGATGTGTGATCGAGATAGCTTTTAGAACTCGGAATGGATATTGTGAATTCTTGGTTAAATTATTTGGTCTTACGAATGCTTCTGTTTCTTTATAGGATTGATGAATCGGGTGTGTAAGACATATTTGGGACAGATTATGGTAGTCTTTATGATGATATATTAGTTTACTCACGGACTGAGGTAGAACATGAAAGATATCTTTGACTGGTCTGAAGACATTATCAGATAATTAGTTATATGACAAACTTCTAAGTGTGAATTTTTGGTCACAAGGTGTGGCATTCGTAGGATGAGTTATTTCTAAGGATGGATTGTTGGTTTATCCAAAAAAAGATAGAAACTATGGTTAATTGGTCAACTTCTACAAATGTTATGGAGGTATGAGACTTTCTTGGTTCAGTTGTGTATATCAGACATCTCATAAAAGGATTTTCTATTTGGGCCATTCTATTGATTTGATTGACTTGGAAGAATATGGAGTATGAGTGGATAGAAAATTTTGAGAGAAATATTCAAGAAATAAGTACTTACCCACTAATGCACCAAATTTTGGCTTTATTGGTTACAACTGGGAAATATTCAGTATATTGAGATGCTTCTGGTTTGGTATGGGATGAATTTTAATGCAATATTGGAATTCAATTGTGTATGCCTCTCGACAGTTGAAGAAGTGTGAGCAACAAGATCTGGATATGAGATAGAAGAGATGGATGGAGTTTCAAAAGGTTACGATTGTTTTATGTTACGAAGCTTTGATATTGGTGGCTATGTTATGAAGCTATAATGTTTGCTTTTGAGATAATGTATTATTAGTGGACTTGTCTATTTTGTGGATAGTTGCATTAGGATTAAGGATGAGAATGATGATGGTTATCTTGTTTAGGGTTGCTTAATGAGGATAAGTTATGTTCAGGTGGATTATACTATATATTTGAACTCTGTTGTCTTTGCTATGTATTCTACTTGAGGTAGACATTATGGCCAATGCTTTGAGTGGAAAGTCTGATATGTCAGTGGTCGTCGTATCTTTGATTTCAAACATATATGAGATAGTCAACCAAGGATTAGAGTTGACAATAGTGTTGATGGAAATGAGTTGGAACTATTAGGTGAGTTGCATATGTAACCCGACCATAATAAGTTATAGAATTTGGAGGGATGGTTCTAAGTTGATGAAGATAGTTGAAAAAGTTGAAGAAGGTCAAAGTAGAACACCAAAGATCTTTTGATTTGTTGCAACTATTAGATATTTTAGAATAGAAATAAGAATGGCTTTCAATGGATCTATTGGTAGGCTTTCTGATTTCTGATCCCGTTCAATTTGGATTATCTTGTATAGGATGTCTAAGTCTGTTTATTTATACTGATTCAGAGTTCGTATGATGCTACTAAGTTTGCTCAGTTATTCATTGGCTATATAGTTTTTCTATATGGGATTTCTGTCTCTATATCTGTTCGAGGGACATATCTTATATCTTGGTTTTGGAAGGAATGAAGATGCCATGTGTATTCATTTGGTTTTGGTCATAGTATTTTATTCTCAGATAGAGGGACAGCCAGAGTAATACAATCTTTCCAGAGTATGATATGATTATATATGATTGACTTTGTCAAAAGTTGGGAACCTTTTTGTCTTTGATGGATTTCTTGTGCATAACATTTATCAGTGTAGTCAGATGGTATCGTATGAGTTATGGTATGGCCAAAAGTTTGAATCATTGGTATATTAGGAGAAAGTTGTTGAGAAATTGTGTGTGAATGTGGAATTCTTAGATGATCATGGTTGAGAAGACAGTTGATTCTAAAAATGTCTTGGGTAACTCAGAGTAGATAGGTTTTCATAATTATATAAAGAAGAAAGGACATTGAATTTGAAGTTGGTTCAAGTGTGTTTATTACGTATCTTCGATGGAAGGTGTTACAAGAGCTGGAAAGAGGGTAAGCTAAGTCTAAGATGTATGGGATCATTTGGGGATTTGAGAATATGAAGTTTAGAAGTTCAGAAGTAGAGAGTTTTCGATGGTCAAGCTGTGGGCTAAATGCTTACTTACCAAGGTATTTGGTTAGTTCTGTAAGGAGAGGAGATTATTAACCCTCATCCATTTGTGTGACAAGTAAGTTAGTTTGTTTGTTTGATAAGTAAGTCGGTTTATGTTAGGCAAATTCGGGGACAAAATTTTATAAGGAGGGGAGACTTTTATGACCCTCACTAACTTTGTCTTGGTTGTGACCACTTGGTCCGAACTTTGGTTATTTTGTTCTGATCGGTGTCAGAACCGTTGTGATAAATTTGTCGACCTTTGGAAGAATAAGCATAACGTTTTTGTATGAACTTCAATTTGGATGATTTCAAGTTGGAAAGATCTGTAACAAATTGGTCTACGAGTTTTGTAATTCAAGATTTGTGATTTGAGCCTTGTGTGGAGTTTTGAGTGAGTTTCGGGAGGGTTGCGATGGATGGGCTTAGTTCGTCGACGTTTGGTAGAAAAATCATAACTCTTTCATAGGAACTCTGTATTGAGAGATTCCAAAACGAGTAGATCCGTAAGACCTAGATCTAAATTTGTGATTTTTTCTGGACCTGGCGATCGCAAATATTTTTGGCGGCCGCCAGAAACATACAGAGAAAAAACTTGGCGGGAGCCAACTTTCTTGGCGGCCGCCAACAAATTTCGGCCCTTCACACTTTTCTTAGAAAATTCATAACTTTCTCATATGACCTCCGATTTGAGTGATTCCAATTTGAGGATGTTCGTAACATCCATAACTACAACTTCCATAAGAAAGTTTTGAAATTTGAGATTATTCTTGATGGGATCATAGGAGAGTTTTGAGTGCTTTGTTTTAAGTACGATTGTCATCGGTATCGAGAGATTTTATGGAATGGTGAGCAATATGGATTTTATGGATTGAGATTTGATTTGAGGACTTATTAGAACTTAAGTAGAGGTTTAGGAGTGATTGAGAATGACTTGAAAGGTTTAGGACCAAAGAGGAAGAAGGGAGGCAAGTGGCTTATGGGAGAAATTACCATTTATGGTAAGTTTTTGAGAAAATATCTAAGAGAGGCATGTGAGTGGAATGACTTGTGCTCATCCATTGAAAACAGAGAGGGAGAGAGAGGGAGAGAAGGGAAAAATGTGGGAGAAGGAGAAGAGAAGAAAGAGAAAGAAGATTTCTTTGATCTGTGGTTTGGTAAGTGATTTCTAGTTTATGGTTTATTGAAATTAAGTGTAGATCTATTCAATACCTTGAATTAGGTGTAAGGTTGTAATGATTTGAGTACTTTATGATTTTAGATGATTTGGAGTTTGAGAGTTTTGATGGTTGGAATGGAAGATATATTGATTATGGATGTTGAACTATACTTTGATGATGAGATTGGAGGGTTGTTGTGTATATTTTGGTATGAACTTGATGAAGAACATATGTGGATATTGGGGTTTGGTTGATGATTTGAGGAGGTTTGATGTTGATCTAGACTTTGGTGATGAGATGAAAGGACTATTATGCTTAATTTGGAGACTGTGTGTAGAAATATGATTTTAAGGACTTAAGAGTAATTTTTCCTTATTCTTTATGTTTGAGGAATCTACGTTGATTAGAGATTGTTTCTATGAAGCTTGTTAGTCGTATATTGAAAATTGAGCATCGAGGATCGTAAAGTGAGGAGTGGATCACTTTTGGAGCATTTAGACAATTTGGATTAAGGTAGGGAGATATTATCCCTAACCTCTATTTTGACTAGCATTATTTGTTATAAACTTGTGATGTTGGTTGATATGATGATTATGTGGTTATATGATGGATTATGAAAGTGTTGTGTGATTTGGTGATTTTTAGTTATGCATGGTTTTGATAAATATGAGTGTTGTGGATTATGGATACATGGTTTTGAACATTATGAATATGTGTATGATATATGTGAGTTGATTTGTGAGATGGTAGATGATAAGGTCTAACCGTGACAAATTGGGGATGTTGGCAAATGTGCACATGCTTTGGAGATACATTGGATTTGATACGATTATGATATGGTTGGCGGAGTTTGATTATGAAAGCGCTATAAGATATGGCATCCCAGTGTTATGAGAAGGAGTGACACATTCTAGACCTATCCGAAGTCCATCCATTTATTTGGTGTTCACGACTCCAAGGTTGGGTCGGAACGTGTCTATATGTATGATATATGAATATGATATGGCGTTTGCAATGCCACATTAGGGTCAGAACGTATTTATGTGTATGATTATGAATTCGTCTTTGGTTACGAGTGAATTACTTGTGATGTGCTATATGTGAATTTGATAACATTTGTCCATGCATGAATTTGAGTCTGTGCCTGTGCTTGGTTAGTTAATTATAGGTTAGTTTTAATATCTTCTACTAAGTACTTCCAAGTACTTACCCCCTCCTCCACAGGTGACGAAAGTTAAGGATCATGATGTCTGGAGATTTTTGTTATTTATACGTTTGAGATCATCGTCTACTTCTCGGGTTGTAGAAGTCTCTGGATGGTATTTCTCCTTTGTGATCTAGTCGAGTCGCTCCATTGTACATATTGTAAATCTTGGATTTGTATGACTTTAGAATAATTATGCAAGGATAATTATAAGTATCATGTATGAGAATATTTATATCATATATGTAATATATTTACATATTTATGTATGAAAGTGCTTCCGCATATATATTAATGATTACATTTCTACACTATGACATTTGTGTGTATGTATGAGGCTGGTTGGCTCACGGCTCATTGGTTTAGGTGAGCGTGACCCAGTGCCATGTTGGTGACCCAGATTTGGGTTGTGACAACACGTGGAGTAAATGAAGAGTTATTCGGAGCAACAACTACAGTGCTATAAAACTCTACCGCAGCAACAATATTAATCTTAACAACCATGTCAGTAAGAATTCCCAATATAGTTCAACTATGGCCTCCCATAGTTCATGATCACACCCAGCCCTATGCATCTCATTCCATTCAATAATTTGATAGATAATGAAATGGTAATTTTTAAACTTACGATATCTCTCACCCTCTTACTCTTCAAGAATAGTGAAAGGAGCATCATACCGTTGGGTCAGGTTGACCAGTCGAGACAGGCGCGAACTTGAGCCTTCTTCCATGGAGGTAGCACTCCTGCGATGCTTGGTGGTATGTGTTTTTTCCATAGAGATTTGTGCAAGCAATGGTTGTGATTGTGAGATCGGTGCAAAGGCCTTGGCGAGGAGAGCAAAGCCCAATCATCATATCATGATTTCGTTGTCGGATGAGCTTGAATTCTGTAAAACAAGATCAAATTAGGGTAGGTTTTTCTTTTGGGAGGAATTTGGATGAATTTGGAGGAAGGGATAAGTGAAGGCAAAGAGAGGAAGTCAGCCTTTTAGCCTCTACCCCATTCGTGTTCTTTCTTCTAAACAAGCCCAGCGTATGCTGGGATGCCAGCGTATGCTAGGGTTGCCTGCTGCCCCATTCATGTTATTGCTACCAGACAAAATGACATATTTTTCGAGGGTAACCATATATACATTCCCTTAGCAACCCACAACTCAGGGAAACTCGGACGAGTGACACAAAAAATTCAAAAGAAATTTGAGAGAAGAATGTAGTTCTAAGTTAACGCCGTTAGCTTGATGGTAGTAAGGTCTTACTGAACTGCATTGATAAGGTCAACATGGGACTCTTGGTTGTCAAATTTATCACCCAGGTATAGTTTTAATCGTTGTCTATTTACCTTAAATTCTTCATGCGTGTTGGCATTTCATACGAAGAACTTAAGGTCATAAACAGACACGTGCCTGGGCCGAGCTTCCTGGACGTTGAGTCTCAAGCTCTCCTCCCAGGATCTTGAGGTCTGGTTAGGCAGTGAAGAGATCAAGTCCAGGCTCCAATTCTCGACCTTGCAAGCTAGGACAATGTCAATCACCTCATACACCTCCTTAACCGCGTGAGCTCGCCCGCAAGCCCTCAGCAACTCCTCCTGAAACTCCTGCATCCCTAAGGACACCATGTTCACCCCCAGACCAACCAGCTCCTTCACCTTCTTCGTGTCAAAAGTCCCCGGATCCATCTCCATCGATATCTCTGCACTCGAACTGATCCCAAACTTCCCTCTTAGTGTGTCCAATATTGAGGACACCAAGCTCGGGGGTACCAGAGAAAGGGTCCCACCTCCGAAGAAGACGATCTCAAGAGGCATCTAGCTCGAGCCACACAGTTTCGTCGATGTTATCTCCCGCTGGAGGAGATGCACGTAGTTGGCGATCTGGGGGTCGGGGTCGGCGGGGGGCAATGCTGAGCCTAGGGCCACGATGGGGAAGTTGCAGTAGTGGTAGCATTTATGACAGAAAGGGAGGTGAACGTAGGTCGAGGCCGGGCCAGGTTCGGGAACCGATGTATTATTGGGTGGGGCATTTTCGCGAGGAGGTGGTGGGAGAGGTTGAGCGAATGTTGCGAGGGCTATTAACGGGCGGTTTAAGAGGGGTTTTGGTCTGGCGAGGAAGATTGAGTATGTGGGACCGAAGCTTGACTTCTTTCTAATTGTTGGGTTAGTGAGTTGGAACTTTGGAAGTGCGAGTATGAGAAGATTGGCGGCAATTGTAGGTTTTTAAACTTCAAGGCAGAGTTGGGTGATAGCGGGCCAAAGAGAGATCATTTTAGATTTACTTTTATGGCTTTTTCTTAAAAAGTATTAAAATTTAAAATTGAATATAAAATATGTAAATACTAAAAAATTATTTATTTTCAGACCGCCAAATATCTCAAGCATTACTTAAATGATAAATTTGTTTCTAATTTTTTTACAACAAGATAGAAATTATAATAATTCTTAGCCCCACCTAACAACTAGGATTGTTGGTCTGCAGGTGTTTTGTGGGTTTCTAAACTGTTTGTATTCGCTTTTTTCTTTTATTGATGGGAGTTCTTGAAAAAAAATTAAAAAATGAATGATGAGAAATTTATAGAATAAATAAATTTATTTATTTAAATTATTATTTTAAAATATTTATGAATTCATATAATACATAATAATATATGTATTTATTCAAAAATCGTTTTTTATGCAAAGATAAAGAGAAAAAATTAACACCAAATTTTCTAAAAATGTATTTAATTATCAACACCAATTTTTTTTCTGAAGACCTCAAAAACGAGCTTCGGGGCCCGGGAGAGCATGTACTTATGGCACGTGGCGGATGTCAGGGCATTGAGGTCCACGGTGTGGTTCTTCCGGGAGAGGTCGACCATTGAGTTGAGTTGATGATCTCGGCTATGGCCCGTAACCGGGCTTGTGTCTTCAAAATGCGATAACTTCTTCATCTGAACTCCAAAATAGGCAAATTGAGCGGCTATGGAAAGAAGACTTCCACATCCACAAAGTTGTCTTGGCTTGTTTTAACAAATTCGGAAGTTTTGACCTCTAGAAAAATAAAATGCGAACTTAAATTTCTTGGCAAGAATTTTCGGGTAAGTTTTTCGCAAGAATCGTCAAATTTGACCTTTGTGACTTATAAATGCAATAATGTTTTCGTCCGAACTCTAATTTGGGTGAAATCAACGGCAAATGAAAGAAGACTTCCAAATGCACAATTTCATCACATCATGTTTGTTTCCAATTCGGACTCTAAATGGCCAAAAAATTAAAATATGCGAGTGGCAGTAGCTAAAAAAAATTCCAACGAGTTGCAAGAATATTTTTGTTGACAAAAGTTCCTAATCCAAGTTCGTAAGCTAAGATTTAGCTTTGAAACTCAATCTCGACAACGGCGCCAATTGATGAGAGTGGTTTTCAGTGTTGTAAAACACCTCCAACCACCGTCGCAATATAGTTTTATGAAGTACGGTTATCGATCCCACGAGGATTAAGCGAATGCCTTACCCGGCTTACTAGCTATGAATTAGGAACTTGATTTGGATTGAATGGTTTGGTTTTGGTAAGTAACACACTGAGAAGCACAAAATAACAACTCAAGAACAACAACAACACAAATACAAAGACAAGCAAATTAAACTAAAATGATATGATACCAAAGATCACTTAAACAAACAAAATGGTTTGAAAGGTTTATTAAGTTCGTGTCGTGATCCGAGTGTTTCAAGGCAACTAATCTATACTTTCACACTATATCAGTCTAAGTTGATCTTTACCTAGGATTAAGTGAACTCGATGTGCTTTCGCTCCCACAAGTCACTTAATCCTAACTAAACACCAACTATAAACATCACCCTTTTGGATAATCCATCACCAAGGAGGAGTCCACATCTCACAAGGCAACGGATCAACAAGTTAATTTTTCGATCAAGTCTATCTCCTTTCGATCTCAAGACTTGAATATGTTCATAATCCTAGGAGGCCAATCTAGTCTAAGCATTAAGTTTTTAACAAGTTCATGAACCTTATCATTTTTAACCAAGCAAAACCATTAGCATGCTTAAGCTTTCAAGGTATCATACCATTAAGATAACTACTCACACATATTTACAAAAACATAAAATATATATATAACAAAGACAAAGCATAAGAAAATTAAAGAAAGAAAAGAGCAAGGAAAGTTTTACAAGTCCAAGCCTAAGCTTGGTTTATGTTTTGGTTCTTCTTCTCCTTATTCCTTCTCTTTCTTTCTTTTCTTTCTCTTCATTTCTTCTTTTTCTCCTTGGTAGCTCACGGACATACACTTGCTCTTGGCTGCCTTAGGGAGTTAATGGAATGACTTAACTTATGCTTCATAATACTACTTAATACTAATTATTACAGAACCAAATACTAAAGTCTAAAGAAACAAACTATCCTAACAACTCTTAACCTTGACTCAAATTTTCTTTCAATTCAACATAAGAGTTAAGGTAAGTGGTTGGCCAAATATCTCTTTGTTTGCCACCATTTTGGCAAGAAAACGTGGGAGTGGATGCCTTGTCATCCTTGGTCATGCATATGTCATGCAAGTTGGAGCCCTCCATGCTCACTGTTGCAATCACGTCTTTCTTTCTTTCCATTCGGACCATTTAGACTTCGAACCGGAAGATGTTCTTTTGATAGATTATAGATAAGGATGTCTTCTTTCCAATGCCACTGACGGTGCTTCAATCCGACTTCATATGAAAAAGTTATGAATTTTCTCGTGCAAGAGGTCTGGCCCGGCGAACTACATGGTTAGCCTCAGAAATAATTGGTGCATTTGGTTTGTCAATGTCATTTTGCTCACAACCTTGTGATCTTGATTGTGCATCATTAAATCATCGTCCATGAAGCTCCTAAACATAAATAAAACATAAGAAAAATGAATGAACATGATAAAAGATCATAATGTACATTTTACAAAGAAAACACACTAAAATAATTAATTACAAAGCTAAAACTATATTAAAATGTACATGAATCATGAGTGTTTTTGACACTCATCACTCTTCTCCTAGCTCCGATGAGGCCAGCGTACGCTGGGAAGCCAGCGTACGCTGGGGTCAGCTACTGCCCCTTGGCTCTTGTTTTGCCTTCAAGTCTTCACTCTTTGCCCAACTCATCGCATATAATCATTGATTCTTGTTCTGACTCCTCGAATGCTCAAAACACTTACAAAATATATGAAAGCAACAGACAATCTTCTTCTTGACCAAACAAACAAAATAAAACAAAATGTAAACAAGACTCGACTTAACATCTCCTAAAACATAATGAAAACATGACAAAATAAAGCTAAATGAATGCATGTTCTCACATGCATCATACATCATCTTCAACTTTCATTTCTCTAGATTCTAGATTTGCACTTCAATTTGGTATTTTGGAGTTGTAAGTGATATTGAATACACAAGGATTGGCAACCCTACGTTGAGTTGTAAGCAACCTTGAACTATTGAAAGTACTTTTTCATTGTGTATTTATCTTTTGATAGTTAAGTTGACTTTGGATGAGTTTCTATGTTCATCTTCTTGTTATTTATGGTTTGATCTTTGGATGAGTTTGTAAGTTCAGACATCAAGAGTGGCAACCTTGATTCAGTTCATAAATCTTGTCCAATTATTGTGATTTGATATTATTGATTTTTTCTAGGATTGACAACCCTATGTTAATTAATGATATTGAAACTTAGTAGTTTAGGATCATCACCCAATCAAGTTAACCAATTCACTTAGCTTAAGATTTAAGAATGCATAATCTGGTACTTATCAAATAAATTCCCTTTTTATTCCTTGTTGAGACGATTTGATTTATCACTATATTACTTGTGCGATCGTGTATCCTTACACGTATTTTTATCCAAGATGGGACACATCATACAGTATAGACTATAAAGCATTTAATGGGGGAGTTGATAGAACCCTGTGAGAATTGATAGACCAGAAAGAGATATGGGTGTGATTTTGGGAATTATTAGAATGTTGTCTGACTATGAATTTCACATTTAATTCCTGATGCGTCCAAATGTGGATCTAAATAATACGTGCAAGAGTACACGA
>SOPF01026495.1:57766-101946 GCA_012979155.1 Hypericum perforatum | reverse complement strand
ATCTCTTTATAAGCAAACCCCTATCTCTGTATAAGCAAACCAGTACATCATAACGAGAAAACCAGTATATCAGAAAGAGAAAACCAGTAGGACATAACGAGAAAACCAGCAAGTCATAACAAGAAAACCAGCAAATCATCATCATCCTAAATGCACCTTCAAGGTTTGGCCATCAACATGAGAAGAAAAGGAAAAACCTAAAACACCCACAATAAAACACCAAAAAACCCGAGTCTCTGGTGCGGCTCTCCTTTTCTTCGGCACGGCTCTCCTCTTCTGTTCTCCAGCGCAGCTCTCCTCTTCTCTGGCACAGTTCTCGGGATGTGTATGGTTTAGGGGGTGGGGAGAGAGAGAGAGAAGGTTAGAAATGGTTACGTATGAAATGGAAAGTGAAGAGTTTAAAGTGAAAGAGAGAGAAAGAGAGAGAAAGAGAAATGGTGGGTAAAGTTGGGTGGTTTCACTATTGCATTATTTTAGTGATGGATAAAAGTCAATAATACCCTTATGTGTTTATGGACCATTGGATCTGATTTTTTTGAAATAAAATCAGATCTAATGGCCCATATAGATGTCCCCATATGGGGACACCCATTTAGTTGTCCCCAATGAATCCATTCTCCTACCATGGCATAAAATTCACTGATCCTATTCGTGAAATGGGTAAACTGTTGGTACAAAGAATGAGAATGAGGAGCCATCATTTCATTGGCCTACACTTGAGGTACTTTCTCCAGCCTCCCATCAATCAAACGATTCCAGAGATCCTAAACATTGGTCTCCAATGCTGAAGCTTGTCTTGAGTGTCATGAAAACAATATAGGGTCTTTTTCCTGAGTGTTGTCAACAATAAAATGATTTATCAAAAGGGGGTCCAACCCAAATTTTTTCCGTCTCTGGGGTTCGGCCGAAAACCCGATAAAAATTGGGTTTTTGGTTTGGTAGAAAACACATAAAAATATGGGTTTTCCTGATCCAAGAACTCACCGAAAATTGCATTTTTGTATAAAAAATTGACCGGCTTGGAACCCGGCTCGGCTCAATCAAAACTGCATGATTTGTTGAGTTTTTGACCCAAGCTGAGCCTTGGCAATCAAAACCGCATGAAATGTTGAGTTTTTGAGCCAAGCCGAGCCAGTTTTGGTCGGCTAACTTGAACAGTCAAAATTTGTTGAGTTTTTGACCCAAGCCGAGCCTGGCAATCACTGCATGAAATGTTGAGTTTTTGAGCCAAGCCGAGCCGGTTTTGGTCGGCTAACTTGAACAGTCAAAACCGCAACTTTAGTTGAGTTTTTGATCCGAGCCGCAACTAATTCTTGGAAGAAGTCTAGTAGACTCCATGCGATCAATTCAGATATTGGACAGAAAAGAGAAGAATCTACGATCTAAGACAATTCCGTTGGTTAAAGTGCTATGGCATAGCCAGAACATTGAAGAAGAAACTTGGGAAACCGAGAGTGTCATGAGAGCAAAGTATCCGCATCTATTTCATGATATGTGTAAGTAAATTTCGAGAACGAAATTCTTTTTAAGGGAGGAGAATTGTAAGCCCTGTACCATGCTATGCTTCTTAGAGTCGTCGTTAGCAATGTTGCCTTACGATTTAGTTTCGACGTGTTACTTTACACGTTTCGGCTTTAGCATTGGTTGGTCCATTAGGCGAGTATGATGAGAGGCATCTTGACATGCCTCTGATGCAATATAGTTTATGAAGTAGAGTTGTCGAACCCACAGGGATTGAGTGATGCCTTACTCGGCTTACTTACCAAATTTTAGGAATTTTATGACTTTGCTTCTTTGGTTTGGTTTAGGTGACTTAGCAAACTAACATACATAAAATAACAACAAGATCAATTTAAATCATGCAAGATCACACAAAAACACAAAGTATATATCAACTAAAAACAAGAGTGGTGTGACGTCTAAGATCACTTAAGTGAACTAATGGTTCGTTGGGTTTATTTAGCTCGTGTCATGATCCGGGTGTTTCAAGGCAACGGATCCATGCTCTCGCACAAGATCAATCTAAGTTGATCTTTGCCTAGGATTAAGTGAGCTCGATGTGCTCTCGCCCCCACGAGTCACTTAATCCTAACTAAACAACAACTATAAGTATCACCCTTTGGATAATTCATCACCAAGGAGGAGTCCACATCTCACGAGGCAATGAATCAACAAGTTAATATTTCGATCGAGTCTATCTCCTCTCGGTCTCAAGACTCGATTATTAACTTTGGTTCTAAGTGATCAAATTAGACCAAGCTTTAAGTCTTTTAACAAGTACATGAACCATTTTATTTTAACCAATCAAAACCATAAACAAGCTTAAGCTTTCAAGGCATCACACCACCAAGTAAACTACTCACACATATTTGCACAAAACTTGAACATAAACATACTTAATACATAAATACACTTAATATACATATTATTTACATGATTAAGCAAAGGAAAGCAAGGTATGAAAGTGTAAGAAGGTGTTACAAATTCCAAGCATAAGCTTGGTTTATGCCTTAGTTTTTTTCTTCCTTCTTTTCCTCCTCCTTGCTCTCGGCCACCTTCCCTCTTTTCACTCTCACGTTTTTTCTTTTTTTGGCTGAGAGAAAAATGTTGCCTAAGTCATGGAATGACTTGCCTAAGACATAATACTCACTTATTACAATCTTTAGCTAATGCAAAATATAATATTACAACTTAATCTAATATCTTACTAACTAGTTTAACCTTATCTCTTGCTTTTATTAATTTGCACATAAGTTAAACTTAGCAAGTCAGGAAAAATCTGAGTGTTGGCCACTTCTTTTGGCTGATGTCGTGACTTCCATGCAGCCACCATTGATGTCATGGCTTTGGTCATGCCTTGGTCATGCTTTGTCATGCTTGTTGGAGCCCTCCATGCTCAGCCACAGTCCTGAGGTTGGCGCCCGCCACCTCCATTGGCGCCCGCCATGTATTTTTTATAAATTGTAGCTCTGGATGTCTTCTTTCCAATGCCACTGATGGCGCCTCGATCCGACTTCGTACGAGGAAGTTATGAATTTTCTCGTGCAAGAGGTCTGGCCCGGCGAACTACATGGTTAGCCTCGGAAATAATTGGTGCATTCGGTTTGTCAATGCCATTTTGCTCGCAACCTTGTGATCTTGATCGTGCATTGTGATATCATCGTCCATGAAGCTCCTAAACATAAAGAAAACATAAGAAAAATGAACAAACACGACAAAAGAACAATATGTACAAAAACGAGATAAAGACTTAGAAAACTCGTAAAAATGATATGTAACAAACGGTAAACTTACGCTAAAATGTACATAAGTAATGAGTGTTTTTGACACTCATCACACCCCCACACTTGAATCTTTGCTTGTCCTCAAGCAAGACTCAAATGTGGACAACAACAAAACAGAAATCACATAAACACACACAAACACAAAACGATGTAAATACTTAGTTCAACAATTTCAAAGCACAAAACACTACGAACTAATAGGCACTTTGACACTCTATTGTTTAAACAAGTGTTGACTCTATGTAAAAGACACTAGAGGGTTAAACTCTCTAAGATAGTAAAGTGTATCACTCATATAATGTGTATGGTCAACTTCCTATCACTCGCATACAGGTCAGTATCTCAAAGCATCCTACGTCCTACTCAGCGCTATCTAAAAATTATAGTGATTGTCAATGCGGTGGCTTTTTCATCAGGTTGTAATGGGGATAAAGGTCAGGGTGAGGTAAAATATATATGGATAGTGGCTAAACCACCCAATCCGAGGACTTAATACAAGAACTAAGCAGTCACTCGACTATTCTAAAACATTCTCACCAAATATAATAATCATACACTCCCCAATATCCCAATATACTAAGACCGAGAAGCCCAAGTTTCTCCTAGAAACATGCCTTATTGAATATCACATTCTTTTTCTTTTCTTTTTCTTTTCTTTTCATCTTTTTTTTCTTTTTCTTGACTTTCTCTTTTCTTCTTTTTTTTTCTTTTTCTTGACTTTCTCTTTTCTTCTTTTTTTTCACATGCTAAAACAACTATACATACTTAGCACATTCTAGGTAAAAACTTGGCTTCTAATCTGGCCATAATACAAATCCCAACAAAAATAAACCAAATGAAATCCAAGCTACCAACTAATCCTAATACATAATCAAACATAAAAGTCCTCGAATCGGATGATCAAAGGTAAGGAAGATGGATGAGATAAGGTTTGTAGTCAGCTTCCTAATCTAAGATCAAGAAAAGGCTAGGCTCAAATGGTTTAAACAACGGATATAATAGGGATTTTGTCTCTAAAGCTCTAGGCTCAAATATCAAAGAATGCCCCGTCATCTCACTAACTTCCACGCAACCTAGACTACGATAAGTACTAGTAGGATGCCTCGATCAACTAACACTAGTATGCACCTCATGAAAAATAGAGACTGGCATCTCATCCGTCGGCTAAAATCCTCACAAGGTACACTCAAAAACCCTCTAGTCTAGTCTACATAGTAAAACTACTCATTTAATCAACCAAGTATGAGGTTTCCACCATTCCTAGGCTTTGTGATCGAATTAAATCCCATAACTAAGAGTTTGATAAAATTTAAACACAAGTTGAAAATTTTTGAGGGGGGTCAAATTTTTGAAAAATTCTTGCCAAGTCTAAACCTACATAACATAGACACTCTAAACAACCTAAGAAAGGAAGATTCCTAGAAGGGACCCTCCCCCACACTTGAATGACACATTGTCTTTAAGGTGTCTAAAACACGCATACAAAAACACAAATATCACACAAAAATAAAAAAAATATGCAAGTAAGCTAAAACAAAGATAAGCAAACAAACCCACATGATAAATCTAAAACACCAAAGAGCAAATAAAGTAAAATAAATAAAAAAACTAAGGAATTAGGATCTCCCTATCAATCCTGTGCTGGAGGCTGCGGTAGAGAATGTGGTGCTAAAGTGAAACCAGCACCAAAGTTTTCAGCCCATTGTCGCATCCATGCCGCTTGCTCCCTCTGCTGCTCCATAAATGCTCGCTACTCAGCGTAGAACACGTGATGCTCCTCTATCTGCACTCTCTGGTGCTCCTCAATGCGAGCAGTCAATGACATCACATGCTGAAGCTGGACGCCATATTCCTGAAGCTAGTCTCTGTTGCCCTGCAGCTGCAACTGCATCGCAGCAAACTGGTCATGAAGATCTACCTGCGGGCGTGAAGACTGATGGCTGGGTCCAGCCTTGTCATGATGCTCTTCCTCCTCCTGCTCCTGAGGGTCAGGTGCTTGCATTGGCATTGGAATGCCTAATCTGGTAAGGGTAGCTAAGACCGCCTGGCGCTCTTCCCACGGCTTGTACTGCACTATCTCCACGCTATTTCTTGTCATTGTCTTCTTGATCAGCCTGCTGCAGTAGAGCTTGTCGATGTCAAGATCCACCGGCTCCATATATGACCCTGTATGCTCTAAAAATCTCGCAGGAAAATGGTGACGTGCAATGCGAGAAATGATATGACCTAAGTATAGATGCCTAGGTTCCCTATCGCTAATAGAATGTGCAAAGCAGTCAACCACCATAGCATAAGTGCTAAACCTAACATCATGGCAGAGGCAGTCGATGGCATATAGTTGAGATCAGAAAATCTTAGACTCTTCCCATTGACCACAAAAGGTCAGGGTCATAAAGCGATGGAGGATACCTAAGTATGGTTTTCTAATCAGCACAGTAGGTGCCTTCCCCGACTCATATCGAGCAAAACTAGTAATCTCATGCCATACCTGATGGGCTAACCTAGTTGGTTCAAAATCTAAAGCTCCACCACCACTTGTAAGTTCAAACAGGTCAACAAATTTAGCTTCATGCATCTCAAGATCAGTATCAAAAACTCGTGCAGTAAATGAACGCCTATTTGCCTGAACCTGCAGAGTGCAGTAGAACTCCATCGCTAACTCCTGTCTAGCCAAAATGGTGCATGTCAGGTGGAAAAGAAGAACATGCTTGGAGCATACTCACTAAAAGTTATCGAGTCATAGCTTTAAGGGTACCTCTCTGCAACTAAAGGCCGTGTGGTATGGTACTTGCTGACTTCTAGCAACGTTGTTGGCTTCATTATTACTCAGTTTGGCTTTATCAAAACTTGGATTGACGTGTAATCTGATAATCGTTCATGTTTGCAATAAGCGAGTTTAGCCAAATATGGTTGGACGAAGGCACTGATTATTTATACACTGACTGCTGTGAATTAAAAATAATGACTTCGGGGATCATTGTATTGACATTTTTATTCTGAGTCAGAGAAATTGCTGTTATCGTTAGGATGCAATATGAGAGATGTTATGTTCAAATAACCAGTTACATTTTTTAAGGAATAACCAGTTGCTTCTTATTACTCCAGCAAAGCAACATAAATGAAATTTCTCATTTTGTACTGCTTGAAGTAATCTGAGTCTAATGGTTATGTTTCTTTCATAATTTGGTAGGGATGCTGCATTGCTTTGACTCAAGCTGCATCTGAGATACAAGAACAAGGTTCAATGGATGACCAAGACACGCTTCTTCATGGAATCAGAGATCTTCTGAGTATTTATTCTAGTGAGGGTCGCATTCCTTTGGTCCAATATAATAGTGATCCACATTTGTTTTTATGTGCGCTAATGAGGTCCTCCTTTGTGCCTAGATGCTCAAGGGGGAGTATTGACCTACGTTTCTGCTCCTGGCATTGTGAAACAGATCACTGATCTACAATCAGATTTGACAACGCTTCAGTCAGATCTTGAAAAATCTCTTCCAGATGACAAAAATCGATGCATAAACGAGCTATGAGTAATTCTGCTTTAGTCGAGCATGTTGGTTCCTTTGATGGTCTGTTATGTTTAACATAGATGAAAGTGTAAGCCTATGCCTTTACCCTTTTCAAAATTTATGTTATCAGAAGAGAACTGGTGAACTCCTTTAGTATTTTGGTTCAGTTAACCGAAGTGGGTTGAATGCTAAAGGTTTGTGCTATGTAATATTTCTCTCAGGTGTACTCTGATTCAGAACCTACAGCAACTACTGTTTGCTTCTTCAACAACTGCACAACCAATATTGACACCTCCGGTATGGCTTCTCTATTAATATGTCTTGTGTACTTCAGTCTCTAAGTTCTCTTTTTCTGCAGTAATTTCTACTATTGCTTGGCTCATAAATTTAGGTTCAATGAACTAGAAATATGTAAAAATAGATAGAAAAGGATAGATGTAGGTGTAATCTGCTGCACTACTTATTCATCTCATGAAGAGGTATAAATAGGCTTAGATTACAAGAGAAATGAGGGAGAAGAGAAGTTGCTGACTCAGCAGCAACAGCAAGCCGTTGCAAATATGCGACCCCCTGCTACCACCTTGCATCTGTCGTCATCTTCAGGGACGGTCTATCTAATTGCAAATTATGTAACTAGTGCTCACTTTTCTTTGCATCATAGACAATTTATGGCAACTATTACACATGGGTGTGAACCTGCCACCTTTGCTTAGGCAGTCAAAGATGCTTGCTAGCGAGATGCCATGCAAAAGGAAATTGATGCTCTTGAACAAAATCGAACTTGGACACTAGAACCCTTGCCTCCTACTAAAAAGGCAATAGACTACAAATGGGTTTATTATATTAAATACCACTCCTATGGATATATAGAGCGATATAAGGCCCGCTTGGTAGTTCGTGGTGATCGACAAAAGGAAGGTGTGGACTACTATGAAACCTTTGCTCTAGTTGCCAAGATGGTGAGTGTTCGTACTTTTTTGGCCGTTGCAGCAGCCAAATCTTGGTATCTTCACCAAATGGACGTTCATAATGCCTTTTTACATGGTGACTTACGTGAAGTAGTCTATATGAAAGTTCCTCCTCGATTCTCTAATACTGGAGACAATAAAGTGTGTCGTCTTCATAAATCTTTGAACTTATGGTTCGCCAAGCTGACTACTACACTTCGAGCTTATGGTTTTCGTCAATCTTATGTTGATTACTCTTTATTTTACTCTCATCACAATGGGGTATCCTTGTGCATTCTTGTTTATATTGATGATTTAATTATTGGAGGAAACAAGAAGCTGCTATTGCTCGCCTTAAAGTATACTTGGCTCAGTGCTATTCTATGAAAGATTTGGGGATTCTAAAATATTTTCTTGGACTTAGTATTGCTCGTGGACCTATCAGTATCTTTGTTTCTCAATGCAATTATGCCCTGGAATCATTAATGATTGTGGGTTGCTTGGTGCCAAGCCTGCAACATTTCCTATGGAGCCTAATCATAAACTCGGCATTCTTATCAATGATGAAGTTGTCGATGTTGAAGCCTATAGACGATTGGTTGGCAGGCTCATATATCTGGTGATTACTCGACCTGAACTCAGCTATTGTGTTCATATTTTGTCTCAGTTCATGCAGAATCCCCGTAAAAAACATTGGGATGATGCACTTTGCGTCGTTCACTATTTGAAAAGGAGACCAGGATAGGGCATTTTCTTGCATTCTGACAGCAACCTACGCCTCAATGTATTTTATCACTCCGATTGGGCTGCATGCCCCCTTACCCGCTGATCCGTTACTGGCTATTATGTGCAGTTGGGTTTGTCTCCTGTGTCTTGGAAAACAAAGAAGCAACCGACGGTGGCTTGCCCCTCTGTCCGATGCACCTCTATTGTGATAGTCAATCTACCATTCATATTGCTACCAACCCAGTCTTCCACGAGTGCACCAAACACATCAAAATGGATTGTCATTTTGTCCACGACATGGTTCAAGCTAGTCGCCTCATGCTCCATCACGTTCCCACTCATCTTCAACTTGCTGACATCCTTACCAAGGCTCTTGGCGAGCATCAGTTCGACTTCTTACTTAATAAGTTGGGTGTTCATGATCTCTGCGCTACAACTTGAGGGAGAATATTGGTGATGAGTGTGAAAACACTCATCTTTTGTATGTGTTATTGGAGTCTTTTTGCCTTTGTTTCTTTTGTTAGTGTTGGAAATGTATGGTATTTGTTTGAATATCGTGCATTGTCCATTTTCATGATGTCTTTTGAGTCTTATTATGTTTTCCTTGGTTTTGTAGGTTTTGGATGTGCCATGCTTCATCAAACACAATCGGGTCTATCGGGAAGGAAGGACAAACAACTATGGGCCGTGGGCTTTTGACGGGGATTGACCTTTTATGACTAAAACGGCGATCACTTTCGCATACGGAGTCCAATGGAGGCAAGTGAGGTGGCGTTAAAAAGAAGACATCTGGGACTACAACTTTGTCTCTAATAGGCGTCATCCGATTCCGAGTTTAAGATGGCCAAATATCGAGTTCAAAGTCAGGGTCCAAATCTGGCAAAAATTCCTCCGAGTGGGCCGAAATTGAAGGATGATTTTGGGCCCAAGATGGGCTCCTTAACCCAATTTCGTGGCTGCCATTTGAAGATGAAAAATAAGAGAGTTAGGTGTCTTTTAACTCTTATTAAGGGGGACAAGAAGACATTAGGAGGGGACACCTTTGTATTATTGCAACTTTAGACATACTTTGTACTTTCACTTTTGTTTCCACCATCATTTTCATTATTGTTGATCTTGGAGAAGAACTTGGAGAAGAGAAGGAGAGCTTGGAAGAAGAAGAATACCAAGGAAGCTTACTCTCTCCATTTTCTTGTTTAGGATTTTATGGTTTTGGTTTGAACTATTGAAGGTACTTTTCATTGTGTTTTCATCTTTTAATAGTTAAGTTGACTTTGTGTTTCTATGTTCATTTTCTTGTTATTTATGGTTTGATCTTTGAATGAGTTTGTGAGTTCATGAATCAAGAGTGACAACCTTGAATCTATTTATAAATTTAGTCTGATTGTTGTGAATTGATATTATTGATTTGATTTAGGATTGACAACCCTATATTAATTAATGATATTAAACTTGGTAGTTTAGAATCATCACCTAATCAAGTTACTCAATTTGCTTAACTTAAGAGATTCAAGGATCCATAATCTAGTACTTAGCAAAACAAATTCACTAGTCCCTGTGGAGACGATCCTACATATCACTATATTACTTGTGCGACCGTGTTCTCTTGCACGTGTTTGTGAGTCGAGTTTGGACGCATCAAGTTTTTGGCGCCGTTGCCGGGGATTAGTTTGAATTAGTTATTGTTAATATTGGATAGTGTTCTTGATATTGAGATTAAGCATTGTTACAATCTTTATCACTACACTTGATCTTGTTTGTCGAGTTTTTAAGTGCAGTGAGAATACAGGAGGTGAATGCCAAATACTCGTCGTGAAAACCAACCTCTTATTGAGCAAGATTCAGAGATCGAACGAACAATTCGACGAATCATGAGGAGAAATCTACATACGGACGAGATGGCAGACCAACACATCGTCAACATTCCAGTTGACAACATGAGGAGAAAATCACACCCTAGATTGACTGATCTTAGGTCAAGTATTACATATCCAACTGTTGAGGCTAACAATTTTTAGCTCAAGAATAATCTTATTCAAGCAGTTCGACAAGATCAGTTTGGAGGATTGCCTTTTGAAAATCCAGCAAAGCACATCCAAACATTTGAAGACCATTGCTCAACGGTCAAGTATAATGGTGTCTCGCCAGATGCCATTAAACTTTGCCTTTTCAAGCATAGCCTAAAGGATGATGCTAAAGAATGGGTTGACTCATTTCTTGGAGGCACCTTCACTACTTGGGATGAACTTGCAAACAAGTTCTTAGAGAAGTACTACCCACCAGGTAAAACCACTCAATTGCGTAATAAAATTTCTCAATTTAAACAGCATGGTGGAGAATCTCTTCACGAAGTATGGCACCGTTTCAAGGCTCTCCTACACAACTGTCCACATCATCAAATTCCTGAGTGGATGATCATTGAAACTTTCTACAATGGATGTGAGCCACAATTCCGCATCAACTTAGATGCAGCAACAGGAGGAAACCTGACAGAGAAAACAGAAACTGATGGCCTCCGTATTATCGAAGCGATGGCTACTAATAATCATGAGTGGGGTGAGCGAGCTGAGAGAAGAAAGGTTGCTAGTGTACAGGATAACAATGAAATAGTTGCGCTTAAGGAAGAAGTAGCAGCCCTTACACAAGTAGTCTGAAGTGCCTTTGTATCACCACATGCAACATCATCTCAGGTTTGCAAAATTTGTACTGGTTCACATAGTACTGATACTTGTTCTTTTATTTCGGAACCTGTGAATTATGTGGGTAATACTGATAGGAATAATGATCCATATTCTGCTACGTATAACATGGGATGGAGAAACCACCCAAATTTTTCTTGGAGAAACAATACAGGACAGCAGGTACCTCAGCATCAAGGACCTCCTTTGGGTGGTGGAAATATGCAAGGTCCTCTACCACAACAATTCCAACCATACCAGCAGAGATGGCAACAACAAGCACCACCACAGCAGGATCGCCGAAGTGAAGATGAGTTGAAGAAGCAAGTTATTAGCCATGAAGCCACGATCAGAAATTTGGAAGTACAAATCAGCCAGCTCGCAACACAGATGAATGCAAGGCAGCCTGGCACTCTTCCGAGCAATACTGAAACTCCTCCTATCAGACAAGAGCACTGTAAGGCTATTACAACCAAAAGTGGCATGGATTTAGGAAAGAAGGTAGCAAGCACACCAGTGAATCCTCCATCAAAGAAGATAACCATGGAGGAAGAAGAAAACTACGAGTAAATCTTCCTACCATGGTTAAGGACAAGCCTATCAAGGAAGTGGCCAAGAAGAATTTAGAAAAGAAATATCCTCCTCCACCTTTCCCTCAAAGGCTAAACAAGTAAGCTTCACATCCAAGCTATCACAAGTTCTTGGAGTTATTCAAGAACCTTCACATCAACATCCCACTCTTTGATACTTTTGAACAGATGCCAACTTATCGAAAGTGGATCAAGGAATTCATTTCTAAGAAGAAGAGCATTGATGACTTTGAAGTCATTCCATTGACTAGGGGATGTAGTGCAGTTTTATCCCAAGATCTCCCTCAAAAGATGAAGGACCCTGGAAGTTTTACCATTCCATGCACCATTGGAGATCAAATTTTTAAGAATGCACTTATAGATCTTGGTTCTAGCATCAATCTAATGCCCTTCTCTATATTTCAGAAGCTTGGGTTAGGAGACATACAACCGACATCAGTAGTCCTTCAGCTTGCAGACAGATCAATGGCTATGCCAATAGGGACAATCGAGAATGTGCTCATAAAAGTTGACACTCTGATCTTTCCAGTGGACTTCATTGTTATAGAGATGGAAGAAGATCAAGATGTGCCCATACTCCTTGGGCGCCCAACTTTAACCACCGCAAAAGCAAATATTGATGTGGAAAATGGGGAATTGCGGTTCAAGGCCTGTGATGATGAGGTAATCTTCAACGTGTTCAAAGCAACTAAATGCCCTACCATGGAAGATGACTGCTTGAGAAATGATGTCATTGATGAGTTGGTGGCCAAACATAGTAAAGAGGCTCATCTTGAGAATTAACGAGAGGTAATACATGAGATCAAAATAGATATGGATGTGCCAAAAATTGCAGAACAAGCATCATGGGTTCGAACTACTGAACCACCAGACTTGGAGTGTAAACCACCACTAGGACACTTGAGGTATGCTTACTTGAGTAGAGAGAATGAACTGCCTAATATTATGTCTACATCTCCTACTCGCGAACAGGAGGAAAAACTACCAAGAGTCCGAATGCATAATGATGCTGCCAAGACAGAATCTGAGATGAAAGGTCACGAGGAAGCACCGGAAATTTGGAAGAGAAAGGAGAAAAAAACAAAGCAACCAATGACTGCGGGGCTTAGCAACGATCACTGACATTAAGCAAAGTTCGGAAGTGCAATCCGTAACTTCATCATCCAATGCATGAACAAGGGAGGTAAAGTCAAGCTTATGACTATAACTTAGCATGTTTTATATTATGTTTATGTCTATGTGTTAATGTTTGTCTTTAATATTTTGATGTATTTGTTCTTAAAAAAAAAGCAAAGGAAAAAAAAATTCGCAGGAAAAAAAAATCAGCCACGGCCATGGCTTTGAAGAACCACGAAAGTGGTTTTCCTCGGCAACTTAAGTTGCCATTTAATTTTTTTTTTCCTAAAAAAAATTTTCAAAAAAAATCCAAAAATCATTAAAAAATCAAAAAAAATCATAAAAAAGCCAAGGTCGTGGCTTAAGAAAACCATCAACGTGGTTCTCCACGGCAACTTAAGTTGCCATTTAATTATTTTTTAAAAAAATTATTTTTAAAAAAAAGAAAAAAAACCCAAAAAGAAATAATATCCCCTTTTGTTCACCATTACCACTTCAAGAAAATCAAGGGTACTACATCCGACAAATGGTTGAGCTATCAGGACACATTATTCCTCTACCATCATCATCTCCTCAACAAGATTGACCAGGGAGCATTCCTTTCGATTTCTCTTTTATTTTCTATTTTTTTGATATAATGTTGTCTTGTGAATGTGATGTTGTAATCTTGTTTATGTGATAGTTCTTATTCTTTTGTGGTTTTTGCTTCGTTGTTGTTGTTTGCTTGTCCTGTCCATTTAATTTGTTCACTTTGAGGACAAAGTGTCTTCTAAGTGTAGGGGAGGGTTCCATTGTGGAATCTATTGTGTTTAGGTCTTTGTTTAGGTTGTATGTGCAAATAAAAGTTTTGACATGAAATTTTCAAAATTTGACCCCCCTTAAACTTTTTTAAGCTTGTTTTAGAAGATTGTCACGTTCTTAGTTAGGAATTTAGCTAAAGCTCAATGATTAAGAATTGGTGGATTTCTCAAACTCGGTTGTTTAGGTTAGTGTTCTAGCTATGTAGATTAGACTAGAGGGTTTATGTGTGAACCTTGTGAGGAAAATTGAGCCGAAGGAGAAGACACCAGTCTTCAATTATTCATGAGGGACATTCTTGAGTCTGGGTGATTGAGGTATCCTACTAGTACTTGTTGTCATCTCGGTTGCATAGGAGCAAAGTGTAAGGGACAAACTTTTTCCTTGACATTGAGCCTTGTACTTCTTAAACAAAATTCCTTGTTTTGACCATTTGAGCTTAACCTAAATAGTTAATTATCCTAGCCTAACTAAACTTAGCCTTCATTTCATCATTTTCCCTTACCTTTGACTATCGAATTCTTGGACATGTTAGGGATGATGTAATTCGGGTTTAGTTGGTAGGGTGGTATGAATATGGTTTGAATTTTTAGGATTTTGGTTATTAGAGTGGCTAAAACTGCGAAGCCTAGTATTATGTGTTTTCATTTGTACTTTTGTGTATATAAATATATTAAAAAAAATGAAAAAAAATTGCAAAAGAAAAAAAAGGGGTAAAGAAGAAAAGAAAAGAAAAAAAAAAGTAAAAAGCAAGAGAAGAAAAGAAAAAAAAGTGATGTAAATTCGACAAGTGTAGTGCTTCGCAGTTATTAGCATTTGGGTGAAATTGAGGAATTTGAGCGAATTGTGCTTGGTGAGATTGTTTAGAATAGATGAGTGAATAGTTTTTTGTAAAGCGTGTCCTCGAATTTGGTAGTTGAGCTACTATATGATACCATCTCCCATATACCTTTGCCCAGTTTCTACCCTTGTGTTATATTTGACTCCCGATCATTAGTGATTATGTGACCTTGAGATGCAAGGTAGTAGGACGTAGGATGCTTTGAAATATACTGGCCAATTATGCGAGAGATTGGTAGTTGACCACTTACAAATTGAGTGAGAAACTTTTTGAATCCTTGTGAGTTTAACCCTCTAGTATCTTTTACGTAGTTTTAACACTTTTCTAAACAATTGAGTAGGAGACATTTACTATTCCTAGTCTTGATGTTTTGGTTGATGAACTAGCTTGGATTGGGGTGATCTTGTGAAACGAGCTTGGATATTTTGAGGGGAGTTAAGTGGAGAATTTGACATGCCAGGTCTTTTGTTTGTTTGATTGTTTTTCTTGTCTTTGTTATGAATTTGTGTTTTGAGTCTTTTGTTTTTGCTTGAGCATTGCTTGAGGACAAGCAATGATTCAAGTGTGGGGGTGTGATGAGTGTGAAAACACTCATCTTTTGTATGTGTTATTGGAGTCTTTTTGCCTTTGTTTCTTTTGTTAGTGTTGGAAATGTATGGTATTTGTTTGAATATCGTGCATTGTCCATTTTCATGATGTCTTTTGAGTCTTATTATGTTTTCCTTGGTTTTGTAGGTTTTGGATGTGCCATGCTTCATCGAACACAATCGGGTCTATCGGGAAGGAAGGACAAACAACTATGGGCCGTGGGCTTTTGACGGGGATTGACCTTGTGTGACTAAAACGGCGATCACTTTCGCATACGGAGTCCAATGGAGGCAAGTGAGGTGGCGTTAGAAAGAAGACATCTGGGACTACAACTTTGTCTCTAACAGGCGTCATCAGATTCCGAGTTTAAGAGGGCCAAATATCGAGTTCAAGTCAGGGTCCAAATCTGGCAAAAATTCCTCCGAGTGGGCCGAAATTGAAGGATGATTTTGGGCCCAAGATGGGCTCCTTAACCCAAT
Organism: Hypericum perforatum; assembly: GCA_012979155.1. Lineage (NCBI taxonomy): Eukaryota > Viridiplantae > Streptophyta > Magnoliopsida > Malpighiales > Hypericaceae > Hypericum > Hypericum perforatum. The sequence continues at coordinate 86,387 of SOPF01026495.1, read as the reverse complement.
TTTGTGGCTGCCATTTGAAGATGAAAAATGAGAGAGTTAGGTGTCTTTTAACTCTTATTAAGGGGGACAAGGAGACATTAGGAGGGGACACCTTTGTATTATTGCAACTTTAGACATACTTTGTACTTTTTGTTTCCACCATCATTTTCATTATTGTTGATCTTGGAGAAGAACTTGGAGAAGAGAAGGAGAGCTTGGAAGAAGAAGAATATCAAGGAAGCTTACTCTCTCCATTTTCTTGTTTAGGATTTTATGGTTTTGGTTTGAACTATTGAAGGTACTTTTCATTGTGTTTTCATCTTTTAATAGTTAAGTTGACTTTGTGTTTCTATGTTCATTTTCTTGTTATTTATGGTTTGATCTTTGAATGAGTTTGTGAGTTCATGAATCAAGAGTGACAACCTTGAATCTATTCATAAATTTAGTCTGATTGTTGTGAATTGATATTGTTGATTTGATTTAGGATTGACAACCCTATATTAATTAATGATATTAAACTTGGTAGTTTAGAATCATCACCCAATCAAGTTACTCAATTTGCTTAACTTAAGAGATTCAAGGATCCATAATCCAGTACTTAGCAAAACAAATTTACTAGTCCCTGTGGAGACGATCCTACATATCACTATATTACTTGTGCGACCGTGTTCTCTTGCACTGTTTGTGAGTCGAGTTTGGACGCATCAATTGGGCCTATATGGGCCTCGTCCATGTACTTGTATATTTCCAGTTTAATATCGTACAATATTACGTTTAGAGTTAGCACCTGTCAATTACGCAGTCAAGTTGTATATATATGTAACCAGCAGCTCAATAAAGTCATCGAAAGCTTTTTCCTTCATAAACCCTTCAGTTATCAAGGAACACTTTTGTTTGCCTTGTTTTCTGATTTCTTTATGGATCATTGATAGTAATGCTCGTTCATGCTCCAGCTGGTGGAGAAGCTTCTCATTGCAGCCGTCGCGGATGTTGATGTCACTATTTGCAATTCCATATTTTCATGCCTTCATGAAAACCACGATTTTGATGATTTCCAAGCACAGGCTGACAGTCTCAGTGCAATTTTTGCTTCTTTAAATGATGAGGTAAAATCTAGTGACCTATGAATACGATATCAACTTATTAGCATTTTGCAGCTTGGGGTTTTTGTCCAGAGAAATATGTTCAATCTTATTACAATTTGCTTTCCGAGCTTTGATTTGATCCTTGATTTTTTGGTTATCTTATACAACTCACTCGTTCCAGTTTTCTAATTTGTTTTCTGATTTTTTTTTGAGAAAATTAGGCTAAGGTCCCTCAACTTTGATTATTAAACTGGTTTGGTCCTTACTGTTCAAAAACTATATTATGGGTCCCTACTATTCATAATAACCCAGACTTTTAGTCCCCCATTCCGGTGTCGGAAAAATTTCCGGCAAAAATCTGACCTGGATGGACCTTTTTACCCTTTATTCGGTAAAGATATTAAAATGACGAAATTTCCCACCTTTCTTCCTCCTACCACTTTCCCCATCCTCATCCCCACTAACCGCGCCATCTTCCTCCATGAACCAATCCCAATCTTTCGCCTCTCAAATCCTCCTCGTCCCCTTGCAATGCCCATCAAACTCGTGCCCAATCACAAGAAACCCAAACTCTGCATTATTTCATCATAACTTAAGAATCTATTACATGCATAAACTATTTCACACTAACTATTATATCATCTGGGGATTGCAAGAAATGTACGTGTCCGAACTAAGGAAGCAGCTCTTGACCGAAAAAAATGAAGTAAGGAAGCAGCTAAATCACGTCATTGAACAACGCAAACCAAAACCACCATGTGTCCGGAATCCCCAAATCTCCATACTCAATTGTCCGTCACTGGTTCGCGAAGGGTGGCGATCAACATCGACCCACAAACCGTCCTCCTCAGCCGGTTCAACCACCCTCAAACAGAACCAAACCGGACGGAGCCCCGAAACACAGAGCCCGTCGCTGTCCCTGGCCTCCCCATACTCCGAATTCCTAAAGACTTCAACTTGGCCCCCTCTTCGTACCCAGACCGGGTTCTTTCTAATGACCTGGAACGAGACCTTGTCGGGGATCACTTTGTTTCCCGGCTGGTTGAGCTTGAACGCCACGTGGTGGCGAGACATCGTCAGGTCGGTGGAGTTGAACCCCGGGAAGTCCCTCCCGAAGACGGCCTCGCCGGAGAGTTGGACTCTAGAGTCGTCGTCGCCTTCTAGAAGCAGTTCTACGCCCATTTGTTACTTCACGGCGGGTCACCGTCACCGTCACTGTCAAATGTGTAAGGGTCATATTAGTTTGGGGTCATACTTAGTAATTTATCGAATAAAGGGTAAAAAGGTCCATCCAGGTCAGGTTTTTGCCGGAAATTTTTCCAACACCGGAATGGGGGACTAAAAGTCTGGGATATTATGAACAGTAGGGACCCATAATATAGTTTTTGAACAGTAAGGATCAAACCAGTTTAATAACCAAAGTTGAGGGACCTGAGAGAGAAAAATCTCAATTGCTGGGAGACTGAGAGAGAAAAATTCTGCACGTTTCTTCCAGCACTATGAAGCCATCTTATACAACTCCTAACCTATCTGGAGTAGAGGTATGTGGAGACTTGAGCGAATTATGATACCGTAGATATGTTTTGTATAAAGATAATTCAAATGCCTACTCGAGATGCATCACACTCGATCTAGAAAATGGAAAGAGGCAGAAAAATAACTAATTTTTAACTTTTTATTCACCATCTAAAAAAATCTTCAGGGACTCTTAGTATACTTCAGCGCTCCATTTACTTTATTACACTCAGTTACAGTAACTAACAAAGTGCTAGTTCTTGACAAAACATCCGACAAAAATATGATATGCCATGAAAATTTAATACCTCGGAAACCAAAGTCGGTTCACGCCATTCTTTGATAGCTTTCACCTTATCAACTTCAACTCCTCTCTCTGAAATCACAACTCCGAGAAATATAACTTGGTCTCGGCATAAATGAGAATCATTCATAGATGCTTCAGGTGGACTTGCTACAAGTATGTTGTCGAAATAGACAACAACTTCCCAGTAAATCTCCGCAAGACATGATTCATCAAACACATAAAATGTGCTTGATACATTCGACATATCGAATAACATAACGAACCACTACAACCCGTGCTTAGTCTTGAAGACATTTTCCATTCGTCTCATTCCTTCATTCAAATATGATGCTATCCACCCTAAAGACCCACCTTCATCTATATAAGGGGGTACAAGATAACGTTGACAAGTGTCCTGAGGGTAGTCTTAGGGTTTTACGTATTGATATAATGATGGTTACATGTTTCCATCCACCTAGGCAATCATTGATTTCTTTTGGCACCGTTATAATCATAGACAGACAAATATCAGTTTCGTTTAGTCCAAATGATAAGGAGAAATAAAAAAAACATAGTGGTTATTTTTTAGGGAAAGTCCAATTCCGAACCTTGTAGTTTCGTAGGATTGGAATTAATGTCGCTACAATGCGAAATGATCATGAGAAGGTAACAAAAACAGGACCTTAGCTAGAAGGAAGTCATTCAAGGTCTTCTTAATATCATCGATTGGGAAGACTCGGCTCATGCACAAAGAATCACCTGACAAGTTGTGGAATCCCGGGGACCCGAATGATGAGGCAGCAGGGACCCAAAGGATGTAGCAGCAGACCTAGAAGACTTCGATTGATGTTCTGCAAGGATTTAATTGTATAGATCCAAGAACCACAGTACTAAATGGAACTATGCCATACGCGGAATGCAAGTTGAAACGAGAAGCTGCCAAGTGTCCTTCTCTGATAGTTTAGTTAGATATAAACGTTAGAGATACGAAAAAATGGTTATTCTTTCTCTCTCCAGCTGAAATAACAACTTTTATAGCTTGGAGTTCTTTAATGGCGGTTTAGCCTTTCCCTTCGTAAAATAAAATTGTTTGTTCTTGTTACTATATCTTTTGTGTTCAAGGAAAGGAGTTTCAAATGACAAACTATTTTCATTAGAAAGGCATAATTCATGAGCAAAGCTGTGTTTACACTCCTCAACAAAATGCCCGTGTAGAGCGCAAGCATCAAGATATACTCTCTGTGGCTCGAGCTTTGTTACTTCAATTTGGTCTCCCTTTAAGTTTTTGGAGTGATGCCATCCTACATGCAACCTATCTGCTCAACCGTTTACTTACAACTACCCTTCATCACAAGACACCTTTCCAACTTCTCTATAGCCGACCACCTTTGTATCAACACTTACGTGTCTTTGGCTGTCTTTGCTTTGCAGATACTTCATCAGTGAATCATCACAAATTCTCCCCTAGAGCACATAAGTATGTCTTTATTGGACTTCCAGATGGGATCAAAGGATATCGCCTTTATAATTTGGACACACATGAGATCATCATTTTTTGCGATGTAGTGTTCTATGAGGATGTTTTCCCACTTGCAAATTTGTCTGGTGGACCAGATTCTTATTATCAAGTGGTGCCTACTTATTCTTCACCTCAAGTACATTCAACTCTGGATACATTTTTCTCCTCTTTACTTCCAGATGATTCATATACTGCTCCTACATCTGATAGAGCATCAGCATACTCTCCTGCACCTTCCACTGCTTCCTGCCTTGCATCTTCCCCTGTTGCCCCTACATCTACCTCCACCTCCCCTACATCCATTCCACCTCCCATCTGACGTTCCACTCGACCCAAAACACTACCCTCTTACCTATCAGAGTATGTTTACTCGCTTCCACAGCACTCCCAATTTCTCTTGCCAGCCCCTCTAGGTCAGTCTCTTGCTTCTTCTTCCATAGTCTCCAATACTGATGTTGTTTACCCTTTAGAAAATTCTTTCACATTGTCTCATCTTAGTTCCTCTTATAGAGCCTTTAGTTTGTCCATAGCTCACTCTATTGAACCAGACACCTATGATCAGGCTGTGTTAGACCGATGCTGGATTGATGCGATGAACCTTGAGCTAGAGGCTCTTGCCAACAATCATACTTGGACACTGGTTTCTCTCCTTTCTCCCTCGGATTAAGTGGATTTGACATCACCATTATACTTGTATCTTCCCACCTTTACCTTTAACCATATTACAACCCAATAAAAACCCCTCCTATAGTATAATCTACTTTGTTTCGAGTGTGCTTTGGTATGATCTTTAACACTTTTAGACCTTGAATGTGCACACGAGAGTAGGATAGTTAACCACCATACACTTGTGAGATTAAATTAATCCTATCCTACGAGTGGTTAGCTCTCTAGTCCGGAACACTAGGTATGAAAACTTGGTTAAATGATTGAGGGTATAATTGCCCATGGATTTTGCATGCATAATGCTCAAGGGTATGATGTGTGTAATTGTGGGGATGATCTTGTGATGAATGTTTGAATTCTGAGAGGTTGGTTTTCTGATGCACTTTGCTTGAGGACAAGCAAAGAAGTAAATGTGGGGGTGTGATGCATGTGAGAACATGCATTTGTTTAGCGATGTTTGTTAAGTTTTCGTCATGTTTTAGGAGATGTTAAGTCGAGTCTTGTCTAAATTTTGTTTTATTTTGTTTGTTTGGTCAAGGAGAAGATTGTCTGTTGCTTTTGTTTGTTTTGTAGGTGTTTAGGAGCATCCTAGGAGCTATAGCAAAGATTGGTGGACTTAGCCAAAGAGTTGAAGCAAAGATCGGTGGACTTGAAGGAAAAACATAAATGGGGTAGCCTTGGACCCCAGCGTACGCTGCTGGCTTTCCAGCGTACGCTGGCCTTGTTCGAGCCAGGAGAAGGAAAAGAGAAGGAAAAGGGCAGTAGCTAACCCCAGTGTACGCTGGCTTCCCAGCGTACACTGGTCTTCGACAGGGGACAAGACCAAGTGCTCACCAAACTTCCCATTCAGCTTGGTCTTTTTCTTGGGTGGTAAGCACTCACGAGAAAGAGGACAAGAGGAGGAGCTGGAGGAGGAGAACAACAACTTAGAGGAAGAGGAGAACATCAGGAAGAGCTTAGAGTAGAAAACCTCCAAGTTGTAGAATTGGATTTGTTAGAACTCTTTTCTAGCTTTATGTTCTTGAGATAAGAAGCTTGTAAGCAACACTTTGATCATGAATCTGCTAGGTACTTTCATCTCCATTAGCAATCTCTTTATTGTTATTGGTTGGATTGAATGATTGTGTATTTAAATTAAGAGTGATAGCTTGATAAACTTTATTCGTTAGGTACTTGGTTGATTGATTGATCGATGTTGCATGAATCAAAAGTGACAGATTGATTTGAATTATAACTTTCTTGTTCTTTGCTTTTCATAGACTTGTTATATTCATTGTATGTATGATCATGGATCAAGATTGACGACCTTGATTTAGTTCATAGATTTATTCTAATCTTATTTTCTTATTGCTTAGTTATTATTATTATTAGAAGATTGAGATTGACAACCTTAAGATTTTATGATAGTATTGGTAGTAGTAGTGTTAAATCATCAACCCAACGATCCGTTCGCTTAGCTTAAGATCTAGGAACGCATAAACTGGTACTTGACGAACAATTTTCATCCACTATTCCCTGTAGAGACAATCCTACTTATCATGATATTACTTGTGCGATTGTGTAATTCTTGCACGTATAATTGATCCAGTTTGGACACGCATCAAGTTTTAGACAACCTGTTTGTTCGTTCCTTGTAGTGTCGTGCATTATCATAAGCATTCAGGCAAAATTCCTTCATGGCTTCAAGTTGCAACATTCTCGTCTCGCTAGCTTTCTCAAGATTTAAATTTATCTGTGGGAGAGCCCAATAAGCCTTGTGTTCCAGCTCGACCGAAAGGTGGCATGCTTTCCCATAAATCAGTTGGTAATGAGACATACCTATCGGGGTCTTGTAGGCAATTCTGTAAGCCCATAATGCATCGTCTAGCTTGCTGGACCAATCCTTTCATGATGGGTTGACAGTAGCCTCTAAAATTCTATTGATTTCTCGATTAGAGACTTCAACTTGTCTACTGGTCTGGGGGTGGTAAGCGATAGCTATCTTATGTGTGACCCCGTATCTTGCTAGTGCATTTGCTAGTAGGTTATTTCGAAAGTGTTTGCCATCATCACTGATAAGGACTCTTGGAATGCCAAACTGACTAAAAATATTCTTCTGAAGGAACTTGATCACTGATGAGAGGCACATTTTGACACACCTCTGATGCAATATAGATTATGAAATAGGGTTGTCGATCCACAAGGAATGAGGTTGCGCCTTACACGGCTTACTTACTTAGCTTTAGGAATTTTATGTCTTTTATTTCTTTGGTTTGGTTTAGGTGGCTTAACAAACTAACATGCATAAAACAACAATAAAACCTATTTAAATCATGCAAGAACACAAATAAAACACAAGAACACAAGGTATATATCAATTTAAAACAAATGGTGTGATACCATAAATGACTTAAGTAAACTAGATGGTTTGTTGGGTTTTTAAGTACGTATCACAATCTGGGTGTTTCAAACTAATCTACGCTTTCGCACTAGATTAGTCTAAATTGATCTTTAGCTAAACTTATATGAACTCGATGTGCTTTCGCCCCCATGAGTCACATAATTTTAACTAAACACCAACTATATATTCCACCCTTTTGGATAATCAATCACCAAGTAAGATTTTCATCTCACGAGGCAACGGATCAACATGTTAAAAGTTCGATCAAGTCTTTCTCTTTTCGGTCTCAAGAATTGATTATTTTCAAAGTTCTAGGTGATCAAATTAGACTAGGCATTAAGTCCTTTAACATATACATGATCCTATTAATTTTTACACATTTTAAAACATTAGAAAACTTAAGTTTTCAAGGCATCACACCACTAAGTAAACTACTCACACATGCTTAAACAAACATACACACATATATATATTACATAAACACAATCAACATACATATTACAAACAAAGATAAACAAGAATAAAAAGGATAAGAAAGTGTTACAAATTCTAAGCATAAGCTTGGTTCTTCTTTTTCTTCTCCTCCTTCACTTCTTCTCCTTCTTTCTTATCTTTCTTTTCTTGTGGTTTGGTATGTGAGTGTTTTTTTTTCTTAGCTGCCTCCCTCTCTCATTTATTCAATAATTTCATTACAAGCCAAAAATCACAAAGCATTAATGAGAGATAAATATTTTGGCAACTAAGTCTAACAACTTTTCCAAAAGATGTTTGCCATTAGCCAAAGTATAACAAAAGTCAAGGAAAGTTAGGCAAGAAAATATCTTAATGTTTCCCACTCAGATTCCATCCATCCTCATCCAAGTTGGCAGCCACGAATTTGGGCCAAGAAGCCCAAAGTTTGGCCCAAATCAAACATCAAGTTTGGCCCACTCAGATAGAATTAGCCCATGACATTGGATCCAGCGGTTGCCCAAATTAGATGACTAATTTGAAGCTGCCCTTTTTACATATAGTTACGAATGTCTTCTTTCCAATGCCACTGACGGTGCCTTAAACCGACTTCGTATGAAATTGTCAAGTCCGTTATATGGTTAGCCTCAGTTTCACCCAATCTTTTTGCCATTTTGCCTTGTCGAGTCCATTTTGCTCACATCCTCGAGGTCTTGATCGTGCCTCCTGAGATTATTGTCCGTAAAGCTCCTAAAAAAATAACCAAACATAAGAAAAATGAACAAACACGACAAAAGAACAAAATGTACAAAAACAAGACAAAGTTATAGAAAACTCATAAAAACGATAAGTAACAAATGTAAACTTATGCTAAAATGTACATAAGTAATGAATGTTTTGACACTAATCACACCCCCACACTTGAATCTTTGCTTGTCCCCAAGCAAGACTCAAATGTGGACAACAACAAAACAAAAATCACATAAGCACACACAAACACAAACATAAAACGAGGTAAATACTTAGCAAGACTCGATCAAAACTTAACTTCCCTCAAAATCATCAACTTATATCAAAATTCTATCATAAACCTAGTTAGTTCAACAATTTCAAAAAAAATTTCAAAGCACAAAACACTACAAACTAATAGGCACCTTGACACTCTATTCTTTAAATAAGTGTTGACTCTATGTAAAAGACACTAGAAGGTTAAACTCTTGAGGATAGTAATGTATCACTCATATAATGTGTATGGTCAACTTTCCTATCACTTGTATATTGGTCAATATCTCAAAGCATCCTACGTCCTACTCAGCGCTATCTAAAAGTCGCAATGGTTGTCAATGATTAGGGGGGGCTTTTTCATCAGGTTGTAATAGGGCTGAAGGTCAGGGTGAGGTAAAAATATATGGAAAGTGGCTAAATCACCCAATCTGAGGACTTAATACAAGAACTAAGCAGTCACTCGACTATTCTAAAATATTCTCACCAAATATAATAATCATACACTCCCCAATATCCCAATATACTAAGATTGAGAAAGCCAAGTTTCTCCTAGAAACATGCCTTATTGAATATCACATTCTTTTTCTTTTCTTTTTCTTTTCTTTTCATCCTTTTCTTTTTCTTTTTCTTGACTTTCTCTTTTCTTCTTTTTTTTCACATGCTAAAACAACTATTCATACTTAGCACGTTCTAGGAAAAAAAAACTCAGCTTCTAACCTGGCCATAATACAAATCCCAACAAAAATAAACCAAATGAAACCCAAGCTACCAACTAATCCCAATACATAATCAAACATAAAAGTCCTCGAATCGGATGATCAAAGGTAAGGAATATGGACGATATAAGGTTTATAGTCAGCTTCCTAATCTAAGATCAAGAAAAGGCTAGGCTCAAATGGTTTAAACAATGGATATAATAGGGATTTTGTCTCTAAAGCTCTAGGCTCAAATAGCAAAGAATGTCCCATCGTCTCACTAACTTCCACGCAACCTAGACTATGATAAGTACTAGTAAGATGCCTCGATCAACTAACACTAGTATGCACCTCATGAAAAATAGAGACTAGTGTCTTATCCGTCGCTAAAATCCTCATAAGGTACACTCAAAAACCCTATAGTCTAGTCTACATAGTGAAACTACTCGTTTAATCAACCAAGTATGAGGTTTCCACCCATTCCTAGGCTTTTTGCTCGAATTAAATCTTCTAACTAAGAGTTTGATAAAATTCTAACACAAGTTGAAAATTTTTGAGGGGGTCAAATTTTTGAAAAATTCTTGCCAAGTCTAAACCTACATACAATAAACTCAAAATTATTAATATACAAGGAAGATTCCTGAAGGGAACTGTCCCCCATACTTGACTGACACATTGTCCTCAAGGTGTCTAAAACATGCATACAAAAACATAAATATCACACAAAAATAAAAACACAATCATGCAAGTAATCAAAAGCAAAAACAAGAAAAAAAACATACGTAAACTAATAAATATAATATCACTTAAAGTCACAGCTATAAACAAAATTTAGTTACATATACTATATAAATAAATAGAAAATAAGCAAATAAAAATAAAAATAAAAGAAAAAGAAACTCCCTTCTAGTCATCCGGTAATAGTCTCCATTAGATCCTGCATCACCCGCCATTGGAGAAGTCGTTCCTTGTGTTCTGTGAGCCTTAGACTTATGATTTGTGGTGAAAGTTTTAGATGTGGGTGAGTAATGGCAAAAATCAACAGGTGTATGAATATATAGATTCGGATTTTGACCAAGCCAGCGTACGCCAACCTAACCTAGAGTGCGCCGAATTTTCATGTTTTAGCTGGTGGCACATGCCTGGCTCCAATGGCGTGCGCCAATTCATAAAAATAGAAAACATAAGGGAGATAGTTTAATCTTGATGATCTAATACGTAAGAAGCAGCAAGGATATCGAACCGTGCAGAGCTCAAATCGGAACACTTCTATACCAGATCACCAAAGATACGAAAAACATATCTCAAAACAAGAAAACAAAACAAAATATGAACAGACTAACATATATCACATAAATATGAATTTTCAATAAAGGAAATAAAATAAAAGATAAAGGAAAAAGGAGCTCCCTGGTCAATTTTATGCTGGAGGAGATGATGGAGGAGTGTAGCTCATGTGGGCACCATATGTCTCTGCCCATGAACGCATCCATGCTGTATGTGCTCTCTGCTCCTCTCGAAAGGCTCGTTGTGCCTCCCGTTCTGCCTGCTGTGCCATAGCAATATTCGACACCTATTTCTGCAAGGTAGTAAACTAGTCACGAAGGGAGTGGAGCTCACCATAGTAATCGTGACTCTTCTGGCTTGGTCCAGACTCGTGGTGATGTCCCTCATCCTCTTGGACTAGCTCCTCCTCTCTCTCTCTCTCAGCTTGTATGGGTCCTGAGGGTCCTGCTCCTGTACTGGCACTAGAAGACCCAATCTGGTGAAGCAATCTATAACAGCCTGGTGTATGGCCCAAGGCTTGTATCGAACTACCTCCTCACCATCCACTCTAATCTTCTCCATGAGATAGCTCATTTGAAGCTTCTTGATGCCTAGCCTGATAGGCCTGGTCTTTGGTCCCTCCAAATTTGCATACAGCTCAGGGCTTTTTGCTTTTGTGATGACAGATATGATATGCCCTAAGTATAAGTGCATAGGCTCCCTATTACCGACCACTCTGGCAAAGCAATCAATGATCATGGCATACGTGCTAAAGTCCTTACAATGGCGCATGCAGTCAATGGCATAAAGTTGGGGGCAAAAAACCTTTGACTCCTCCCATTGACCATTGTAGGTCAGAGTCATAAAATGATGAAGGATCGCCAAATATAGTTCCCTAATAAAGGCATTTGTAGCCTACCCTGACTCATATCTATCTATGCCTGTGATCTCTCTCCACGCAGCATGGGCCTCAGCAGTCGAGTGAAAATTTAAGAGACCTCCTCCAGGCTTAAGCTTAAGGAGGTCAATCAAATCAGTTTCCCTCATCTTAAACTTCTCACCAAAAAACCCAGCGGTGAAAGTTTTCCTGTTCGCTGCAATCCGTAAAGTGCTATAGAACTCTAAACAGAGCTCATGCCTAGTAGTTATACTCTAATCAACAAAATACTCCGAGCCTAATCGCTGCAAATCATCCCTCAATTCACCCGCTATTCCTAACTTCTCCATATCAGCCCAATCAATCTTAAAGTAGCTAATAGCATCTACTGAGGAGATCTTTTGATATCTCTCTCCCTCCCACTCATCAAAGATTATGAAGGGAGCATCATAGCGGTTGCGAATGTCATCTGAATCAGCAGGTGATGATACAGATGATACTGATGGCGTAGGAGTCTGTTGATGCTTCCTCATCTTTGTTCGGCAAATTCGGCTAGTTCCTTCACCTTCTGACATCATGTATCGCGTTTGAGAGTTGATTAAGGTCCTAGGAAGGTTGGGTAATGTTGGGCTTGTAAAAATTTTAATTTTGGGAGGAAAGGGTGATTGGGTTTTGTGATGTTTGGCATAAGCCCGAGAGCTTTATAATCCATTCTGCCTTAACTTGGTGTACGCTAGGTCCTCTGTTTTTGCTTACTCGGCATACTCCCGGTTGCATTGGCGTATGCCAGATCTTTGGGAATGACCAGATTTTTGTATGTCGTCTACATATGGTGTACTATATCTATACTATATACATAAAAACTACACACTTATAATATAAACTCACATATGACACAATCTAATCTATTTTTTGTGTTTTTCTATTTTTTTATTTTTTTTTTCTTTTATTTACGCTGCGTTCCTGGAGAGCTTGAAAACCAGATGCCCCATTCTGATGGATCATATCTTTGATGGATTGTCAGTTATCGCAACCTGTTTGGCACTAAGCCTAGTGGGGTCATGACATAATAGCACAGTCGCTCGATTGGCATATAGTATTATACCAAATGCAATCACCACCAAAGATGCAACTTCGATATTCGCTGCTCACATAGTTCTTCAATCGCGTACCAAGACAAACTACTTGGCCTTGCAACCTTTTTGGCTCTAAGCCTAACGGGGTCTTGACGTAACAAGAAAGTTCACTCAGTTTGCAATATGGTACTATTTTTGCTACAAATACCATCGTGTTCCAACTTGCCACACTTGTGGTAGAATTCAAATTTCACCATCCTTCTTTTATACGCACTCGTTGATGTTCCTCTTGAATACTTTGTAAAGTTCTCATCTCGTCGCTCAATTTTCAGTGTTTCTTTCACAGTTTTTAGAATGATCAGACAAACATCTATCGGGATTTTCCTAGAGACTAAGACTCTAACTAAACACATATACTTAGCACAAAACATCCTATTCTTTATTCTCTACAGGTAAAAGAGGACAAGTATATTTATAGATTTAACTCTGACCTTTGCAATAGGCACAACTCACAATTGGAATACCATGACAAACTACCTTTCCTCGCAACCTTTTCGACTCTAAGCCTATCGGGGTAACTAGGTAGTACCACGTTATGCTCAATTTGCGAGTTAGTGTTATTCTTGCTACAGTCTCCATCGTGCTCTAAGTTTTCGCATTTTGGACACAAAAGGGTCAATTCTTCGTCCATGTATAATTCTTGCAACTATATTTCTGATTTCTTCACGTCTCTCCATTCTCAAGGTCTCAAGTGCTCAACGGAGAATGATGAGAAAAATCTCTTGTGGAAGATTTTTCTTAACTAAGAAACTTACGAAACAAAAGTACTTTGAGCAAAACATATTTATAGACATGCTAATTTATAGTCATCAGGTTGACTATTCTTCTTTTTAGTCAAGTACTAGATGGTTCATTAACTGATTGCATCTCTACATCTAGGTTAATAACACTTCCTCCCACGTAAATCTTGCATCTTTGTCCATTGACTCTAAAGACCTTTTCCATGCTATCTTGTAAATCTAGTGCCCCAAAAGGGAACACCTTGACAATCAAGTAAGGGTCGCTCTACTTGGATTTGAGCTTCCTAGGGAAGAGTCTCAGCCGGGAGTTGTAGAGAAAAACATGTTGGCCCTCTTTGAAATCTTTTTGAATAATGTGGGCATCATGTCTCTTTTTGGTCCGTTCCTTGTAGAATCTTGAGTTCTCGAATGCTAGGTCCCGAATTTCTTCCAACTCAGAGAGTTGGAGAATTATTTGTTCCCCTGCCTTTTTATAATCGTAGTTAAGGGCTTTGATGGCCCAAAATGCACGATGCTCAAGTTCTACAGGAAGATGGCACACTTTGCCATAAACTAACCGATAAGGTGACATTCCAATTGGCGTTCGAAATGCCGTATGATATGCGCATAAGGCATCGTCGAGCTTGTTTGACCAATCCTTTCTTGCAGTTCTGACTGTCTTTTCCAAGATTTTCTTGAGCTTTCGATTGGTGAGCTCCACTTATCCACTTGTTTGGGGATGATAAGGTGTTGCTACCTTGTGCGTCACCCCATATCTTTTTAGCAGAATCTCAAATGGTTTGTTACAAAAGTGTGATCCTCCATCACTTGCATCGCACATCAACACAAATGGAAGCTTCCAATCTGGTGATGAAATTACTGGAGCTGTGATAAGAGCCTTTTTGAGAGCATTGAATGCTTGCAGGCATTGCTCATCAAAGTTGAAAGGTACATCCTTCATTAACAAGTTAGTCAAAGGCTTCACAATTAGAGAAAAATTCTTGATGAATGTTCGATAAAATCCAGCATGACCCAGAAAGGCTCTAATTCCTTTAACTGTGGTTGGTGCTACCATTTTCTCTATCGCCTCAGTCTTGGCTCTATCAACTTCTATTCCAACTTTAGATATCTTGTGCCTAAGAACTATTTCTTCATCTACCATAAAATGGCATTTCTCCCAATTGAGCACAAGATTCTTTTCCTCGCACCTTGATGCGTCCAAACTTGGATCAAAATACGTGCAAGAATACACGATCGCACAAGTAATATAGTAATAAGTTGATTCGTCTCCACAGGGAATAAAGGGGAAATTTGTTCGATAATTACCAGATGATGTGTTCCTAAATCTTAAGCTAAGCGAATTGGTTAACTTGATTGGGTGATGATCCTAAACTATTACGTTCAATATGATTAATTAACATAGGGTTGTCAATCCTAGATCAAATCAATAATACCAAATCACAACAATTGGACAAGATCTAAGAACTAAATCAAGGTTGTCACTCTTGATGTATGAACTTACAAACTCATCCAAAGATCAAACCATAAATAACAAGAAGATGAACATAGATACACAAAGTAAAATTAACTAACAAAAGATGAATACACAATGAAAAAGTACCTTCAATAGTTCAAGGTTGCTTACAACTCAACATAGGGTTGTCAATCCTTATGTATTCAATGTTGCTTACAACTCCAAAATACCAAAGTGAAGAACAAGTCTAAAATCTAGCAAAGAGAAAATGAAATGTTCAAGGATGGTGTGTGAAGTTCTAAGAGGTCCTCCTTTTCATAGATGGATGGATCTATATGGATGTCTACTCCCCCTCTTTTGTTTCTTCCTTTTCATCATGGCCATATTCCTCTTGTCTCTTCCTTTTCATCATGGCCATATTCCTCTTGTCTCCCATTGTTTCTTACTTTAGCCTTTTGCCTTTTGCCTTTTTTCCTTTTGCCAACTCCTCCTTGTTGCAATTTTGGGTTAATTTCGGCAGAGACCAAGAGAGCACTTGGGCATCGAGTGGCCCCTCGGCTTGGACGAGTCCTTTTCACTGTATCTATCAAGAGAGCACTTGGGCAACGAGTGGGCCCTCGGCCTAGATGAGTTCTTCTTGCTGAATTTCTCAAGAGAGCACTTGGGCATCGAGTGGCCCCTCGGCTTCGATGAGAAAACTCCTTCCTGAATTTTGGTAGTTCTTCTTGCGATGGCCTTGATTCTTGTCTCGCTTGTCTTATCCTTCCGAACACCTACAATACACACAAAACAAATCAGTTTCTCACTCTCGAATCATCCTGATCAAATAACATAAATGACATACGAATCACGACTCAAATTACTCTAAAACTATAACTAAAATGCGTCAAATCTATCGTAAATGTGATGTGTGTTTACACACACATCACACCTCTCCAAAACCTTATCTAGGTTGTCCAAATAGTAATTAAATGAACTTTCGAAAACAAAGAAGTCATCCATGAAAACCTCCATGATTTTCTCATTCATTTCCCAAAAGATGGCTTCCATGCAATGTTAAAACGTTGCTGGTGCACAACATAAGCCAAAAGGCATTCTGCAATATGTAAAAATACCAAAAGGGCATGTGAATAATGTCTTCTCTTGGTCTCTAGGATAAATTGCAATCTGGTTGTACCCTGAGTACCCATCTAGAAAGCAATAGTAAGAATACCCCGCTATCCTTTCTAACATTTGATCAATGAAAAGAAGATGAAATCGATCTTTCCTAGTGGCATCATTTAATTTTCGATAATCAACACACACCCTCCATCCGGTGACAGTTCGTGTTGGAATGAGCTCACCCTCATCATTGATTATCACTGTCATTCCCCTTTTTTTTGGAACACAATGAATTGGGCTTACCTACTCACTATCCGAGATCGGATAAATTATTCTAGCTTCTAGGAGTTTGATCACCTCCTTCTTCACAACCTCCTTCATGTTAGGATTCAATCTTCTTTGCCAATCTACCCTCGGCCTTGCTCCTTCCTCCATGTGGATATGATGCATCATAATTTCAGGGCTTATACCCTTGATGTCAGATATTTGCCAAGCAATGGCTTTTATCCATTTGTTTACTATTGCGAGCACTTTATCCTCTTCATCTTTGGAGAGTTTGTTTGAAATTATGATCGGTAATCTCCCTCCATCTATTAAGAAAGCATATCTTAGATGCTAGGGTAGCTCTTTCAACTCCAAAAATGGAGCTTTCACTATTGAGGGTGGAGTTCTGTATTTCAAATCTATTTCCAACTCCTCAAGTAGACCATTGTCAACTTTCTTCTCTTTGACTTCGTCAAGTTCATCATCTTCTACATGAATTTCCTCCGTATCCTCGATTTTTGAGATGTTCTCCTTACAGAACTCAAGGATACAATCTTCGATAACATCAATCTTCATACAAGTCCCCTCCTCTTGAGGATGATGCATCAAATTGCTCATTTTAAACTCAACCTCATCTTCTCCAATTCATAGAACCAATCTTCCATTATGCACATCTACCAATGCGTGTGCTGTGTTGAGGAATGGTCTGCCTAAAATTAATGGACCTACATGTTTCAGGCAAAAATGGCAAACCTCCAATCAAACTATCCTCGCTGAGCAAAAACGGAACCGATGCAATAATGAATACCCTTCTAAGCATAACAAAACAAACACAATTATCCAATCCTCAATCTTCATAACCACAGAAAATAACAATAATGAAATATTTAACCGCATGGCTTATAATGAACCATTCATATTAAAATTGAAAATCAGTACATGAAACTAGAACAATCACTCACTGCACATAAGAATTACTTCATTTACTAATCAATGACTTAACAATAGCACACGACCCAAACCTCAACCACAATGGAACCAATATAGCATCATCGCACAATCCAGTTAACAGCAACCAGAACAGTATAATCATTCAAACAAGATCTTTTATTACTTGACCCAAACGTAAATTCAATTCAAATTAAAAGCATCTTGAATTGGAATTACGGACACCTTACCGAAATTTTGATTTCGCTTACTAAACAAATGGATCTTTTAGTCTCTTAAAGTTTCCTCTTGTTCCTTCCTCTTGTTGTTCACCACCTTCTTCAGAGTGATCAATGTTTCCTTCTGAATAGATTATTTAGTAAACAATATGAGAAATGAAAGTGGAAATAGTTTCCAAAATTCCTTGTCTAAACCACTCACTTCTCACTTTTGTAAGTGTACAACGTGGGAGCCTAAAAAAAATTGAGTGAAAAGCTTAACTAATTGTACAATAACCAACTACGTGACAATAACAGTTTATACTTCCTATTAACGTGGAAGAAAAGTTGAACAGAATAAGGGTAAGTTTTTTTTACAATTCAGTTACCATTTACTTCCTATTTTATCTTTCTTTGCTTATAAAAATCACGAATATTACACCTTACCTGGTTCAAAAAAGACGTCCCAGCAAACCAACACTTGGAAACTCGATCATTTCCACAATTCCACTTACCCATGATCAATCTCTCTCAATCATCAACCTCCACGACCCCAACCTTCTCACCCTCCTCCAAGACCGACCAATTCGGGGACTTCACTGCCTTCAACCACTTAAAATCATCCGCATTAGACCAATCTCCCGTCTCCTCCTCCAATCTAGCGTCCCTCAGATCCTCCTCAATCCCATCGTACCTCAAACAGTACGGCCCAAACCTCACGCCTCGGCAATCCTCAATTATGGGCCTACTCCTAACCCTAAGGTAAAAATCACATCTTTCCGCAAAATGCACCGATTAATTCTATAATAAGTATAATCATGTCCTGTTCATATCTGCTAGCGGAACCCAAATGTTAATCGAACCTAAACTATAACCCTAGCAAAAAAATCTCCAAATTAGTGCTTCTGGTTTTCTTGACGGCGGTGGCGCCGGGACAAATCGGAGAAGGAAGAACGTTTTTTTGAATTTTGGTTTGGTTTTGGTTTGTTTTGATTTGAGTTTGGTTTAATATTAGGTTGGGTTTGGGTTTGAATTGATTTTTCAAACGAAGGGTAAAATAGTCATAAAAAATTATGTTGATTTTAAATAGTAATTTTAGAACAGCGACGATTAAAACGGTTGAATTAACATAATAGAGGAACTTTAGCCTAATTTTCCCTAATTGTAAAATAAATTATTTAAGAATCACTCCATAATTTACCAAATATTAAGAAAGCTACAAAGGCGATAGGGATATGCACGATGTTTCTACCTAGAAGCAATGAGAAAGATAAAAGGGTGTCTTAACTCTTAACCCAACTGGTTATAAATTCCACCATCCAGCTCTTTTATAATTTTTTATAATTAAATTAAATAGACTTCCCAGCGGGTTTTTTTTTTGTTCATCCAACCTGGCGAAAATCCATAATTTTGTTTTGCTTTTGTTTTTTTTGGTGATCGATATGGGAATTGTCCAAGCCAGACTCCGTTCCACTTTATACCACAAAGGATATCAGACAGTTATTTGTTGGACAAATTCAAATTTAACTGGTAAGATTTTTTATGGCAACAAAATTTTCTTAAAATATATTTAATTAATTAAACTATTTTTTGGAGAAAATCTATGGGTAATTTCTTTTGTGAGTCTATCACTGATCAAAAAATTTATTATATTCGTACCTAAAATTTCAATTTAAATAAAAAATATCAATCTCAGATCTTGAAATTTAATGCAACTGTATTAATAACTAATTGCGTGTTTGTTAAAATATAAATTAATCAACTTAATAAATATTCATTAATATCACCCTGCTGTATGATGGGCAGCGAGCCTTCGAATTGTACACAAGAAAGGACATAGTACTCTGGCGCAATTCAATAGAACCCATAAAAGTATTCAAAAAGAAAATGGACAAGGGTGGTGACTGGTGAATCTCCCAGCAAGCCCAACACAATTACATGGACTCACAAGCATCGGTCCAACAAGTTATCTTTCCCAACTTAGTCCTACACTTCTCCGGTGTGAATAATGTCGAATCTTCTTTGGAATTTACTCTTCCGATTATATCATTTTCATTCATGAAATTTAGATCTTATATTTTCTCAACGCAATTCAAATAATAGAACATGAATTAGTGGGTAGCTTGTTTGTCAAAACATTATATACCATGTCATACTGGTAAATATAGGGATGTAATTCCATATAATAGAAGTAAGTCCACTGTTTTGGTGCTTGTAACCGTATCATCCAAAATAAATTTTGCACTTACCGCGGCAAAACAACCAGCGTCAATTGATGTAACGAAGCTAAAATTGTGGGGTGTAAATACTTTTTTCTGCATATGCGTCACATTTTGGCTCCTTTAGATAGTATAATGTCACCATACGGCTCCTCTTGTTTAACTCTTACGAAATCACAAGCTGCTAGGACTGCAATATATTAGACAGTGTAATGTTAGTGTGATCCTTCAACAATAAGCTGCAAATATAAGTGAAAAACAGATGGGAATAAATACCACAAGTCTGATAGAACAGTAAGGCGGCTCCTTTTCGACCATCCCGGCGGCCAGTTTGTTCAACGATTCTGTCGTGGGGGCTTCTGGCATCTCAAAATGTGCTTTCATGCTCCTCTTTAAACCATGAACAGCTTGTCAGACAATATTAGATTTGTACACTGCAGTCGGATAATGGAAGTTTAGATTGATCAGAAGCGAGCATTACATTCGGATAGAATCTGTTAGTTTGTCAACAGGCTGATTGGATATTGGGTTTGCGTGGGCCCAGTTTCCACTAAAAGTTCTACACGAAAATGTTCCAAGGGAAGAGTTTAGCTCCTCCAACTGGTGCAGTATACAATCTCAGTTGGGAAATGACCATTAGTTTTTGTCACCTGGGGTTAGACCATTCTCTGACAGCCTTGATATCTTGAAATTCGGATCCGGAAATGAACTCTCTTCTACTACTGGTTCAAAGCCGCTACCTCTATGTCGAGATGGTGAGTGAAAATGCCGTTTCTTGTTGGATCTGTCACCGCTCAGCAGATAACATTTCAGGGACGTCAGTTTCAAGAGATCCAATTGTTTCAAGCCAGGGGTGGTGATGTCACGGAATTCTAGTGCATTGAAAAGCAACATATGTATACTTAATCTAGTGCTAATTAGCTATCCTTTTACCTTCCGGAATTGGCATCTGCATGAGACTGAAAACTGTTGCCACATCCTGGGCTAGGGATCGATCTCACATCGTCTCCTGAAATCACAATTGCTGTATTGAGGAGATTTCTACCTGAACATATAGGTACTCTGGGCAAGATGGATGTGAAATACCAGAATGTATTGGCGTGGTGATGTTGGGTTCTGTGATCCTCACTCCATTTAGATTGACTCCAAGATTTTCCAAGAAGGCTTGTGTAGGTGCCCGGTTGTCGCCGAGGTCAAAACAAAACTTCTCCACCGGTGCATCCGAGGACTCTGAACGGCCACCTCTATTTTGAAAATCTTTGGAAAACTGCACCAGTGGTGCAGTTTACTGTGATTAGACAATCTATAGTTGGTTTCTCTAAAATAATCACCGTGCAAAAAGTTGGGCGACTTACGAATCCCCTTGCACCTTGGTTAGGCATTCTTTGCAGAGGTGATGAAACTGATGGTTCTGGGGGGAGACTTGGGAAAGTCCTTGCTACATAAAGAACAGACAAAATGAGATCAATATATAGTATCTGTTTCGGAAGGAAACAATAGAGAATTCTTTACCTGAAGTAGGGTCATGAGGAGGCTGAGTACTTCTTAACCAAAACAGCAGGGAATACCTTTACAGACATCATCAACATCATGATTGCTGCGTGGACATCGATGTCATTTCTGAATTCACGTAGCTAGAGAAAGCACAAACAAGATGAATAAGAAATATATTGTCGTTAGAAGCATTAAATATGGTTTAGGCACTTTACCTTTTACCTGACTTCCACAGAAATTCCAATCAAGCAAAAACAAAATTTCACACATGAATACTAAAGGAATAAAGGTATTCCAGGGGAAAGGAAGAACAGAAAACAAAAAACAAAAGTAGTCATCTAAGGCTAAGAACCTCAATGAATGCTCTCTCCTTTATGGGTTGTATTCTCCCTCATAGCTCCCTCCTCGAGCATTACATGCAAAGGCTCCAGAACCTTCAACATACTCTCGATGTTATGTTCACCGAAGTACAAACGGCTTGCTTCTTCCAGAGTCTCATGCCACATTTCATGCCAAAGTATCGCAACTCGAATCAGTTCCTGTGACACGAGTTGGGGCTACAGAAGAAACAAGAAATTTCCAAGATTCATTGGAAGAAAAAAACGAGAAGAAAAAAAAGAGCAATCAAGTGAGGTAACAAATGAATTACCTGATCAACAAGAGCACCACTATGCTGTCGAACTTCGTCTACTACTTCTTGAGCTGCAGCTCTACGTAGATTACTTATAGATTTACATGCTACAAGAAGCGGGTACATCAAAGCCTGCAAAATAATGTTATGAATATGATCCGATGCACCTATTTACTATATCCATTTATCACGTTCAACCTTTTAGTTTCTTACATGAACCGTATTGATGTCGCCACATTAAATCTATTATGTACCTTTTCCTATTCTAGTGCTAAATAAGGAGGATCTAAATATGTATTAATCAATGAATGAAAATGAAATAAAAGTTATCTTCCTCCTCTATCTTCTATCTATCCTCAACTTACTTTCTAATTCTATCCTTGATCCTCTATATTCTCTATTTCTTCTACTCTACCCTAAGTTCTATCCTCCCTCGAACTCTTTTCTATCAAGTTTGTTACGAATCCTATCACGCTACATATCATTTGGTATCAGAGCCATCCATGTCTACCACCAGTGATGATCCCCTGACCCGATTGACGAAGATGGTGGAAGACTTAAGCCAACAGTTGAAGGACGACTCCGCCAGCCTGGAAGAAATCCGCCGCCATCTAAGCAACATTGACCAGCGCTTCATGGCCATGGAGAAGCGGCTCGAAGAGGGTCAGACTCGTGAGATCAGGCCACTTGCACCACCAGCAGACCCAATTCAGCCTCACGGTGATGTGTTGGTCACTGGGGATGGCCTACTGCCGAGACCAATTTCACAGTCCATTCTCGTTGCTGTTACCACCTCCACTCCTTTCAAGGAGAAAGTGGAGCATGAAGACTACCACCAGCTGTCCAAAACCAAGGTTATCCACTTCACGCCAAGTGAAGTCAAGGTTCCTAACTATTATAAGCTGGAATTTCCAATCCTCAAAGGCAGAGAAGATCTGATGCCCCGGCTGAATACATATGAGTTGTTTTATCGAGGCCAACGCACACCGAAGATGGACAAAGTTTGGTGCGCATTCTACCATGCTCAAAAATGGCATGTGCAATTGAAGCGGAACTGAGGAATTACTTTGTGGCGCCCACCATGGTGCGAGAAGGGTTCCCGTACCCAACATTTCAGCTCAAGGACGAGCTGTCTCGAAAAGAGGGGAGTAATGTTATGAATATGATCCGATGCACCTATTTACTATATCCATTTATCACGTTCAACCTTTTAGTTTCTTACATGAACCGTATTGATGTCGCCACATTAAATCTATTATGTACCTTTTCCTATTCTAGTGCTATATGAGGAGGATCTAAATATGTATTAATGAATGAATGGAAAAATGAAATAAAAGTATCTTCCTCCTCTGTCTTCTATCTATCCTCAACTTACTTTCTAATTCTATCCTTGTTCTTATCTATATTCTCTATTTCTTCTACTCTACCCTAAGTTCTATCCTCCCTCGAACTCTTTTCTATCAAGTTTGTTACGAATCCTATCACGCTACATATCAAATAATGTGGCGCCTGAAGTATAACATTGAACAATGAACCAACTATTTTCTGTGTATCAAGAAATTTATCATCTTTCTCTAGATATACCGAGCATAACTAAAATTTTCCATCTTTCTAATAGTAATGATATTAATTTGCATATAATTTGTATAGGGACTAATCTGGAGATGTTCTATAAAGCGAAAGGGTCATCATGATTTGAGATGTTGGCATAGAATGCAGACCTGGGGATGTGTTTGGCCAATTCGCACCAGCAGTGATTGTATCAATTCTCGTACAGCATGGTTATTTGAGTGTATTCTGGCAATTATTTGAGGCAAAACAACCAGCCAAGTGTTGATGTTAACATGTGCAAATCCTTTCTGCAATGCATTTTGTACCTCAGTAGTAGCTCCATGGTTGAACCACAAAGTAAGGAGAAGAAGTATGTCCTGAAACATATGAAGTAACACAAAAAAAAAACTATAAATCAGAATGAACAAGTACAACATTATGGCAAGATGAGCAGCATCTTTGGGCGCATTTTGAATGAGCTTGTGAGATCAAATTGGCAGTTTTTCCAATAAAAAAGACAGTTTACACAACTTTATGCTAGTTTTTTTCCACTCTATACGTTTTGCCAAATGAGCAGCAGGAATCTGGGATTTCCCTTACTTGCAAACTATCATCAACCCCTTTAGCATTTGCAGCACACGCTATGGAATGAAAATACCCATTGACCGCTGCCACTACAAATTGTGAAGCAACATTTGCCGACCCTCTTAAAGTATAATGTGACATCACAGCTGTATTGAACAATGCCCAGGTGTGCCATGCTTTTGCCCATTTTGTGGCATACTGAGTGGCATTCCTAAATGCTCCACGAATTTCTACAAGAGGAAGAAAAAAACAAAAAAATTGTTAGTTCCTATCTTCTTCCTCTCTTGATCCTAACGACACCAAAAGACAAGGGCAACGTCAGCTACCTTGAATGGACTCATCATCCAATCCAGGAGAAAGAGCCCACTGCCAGGTTCCAAGTCTTCGATATACACGAGCAAGGAGGGGGACGTCTGGATTGTTGCCACTTGTCAAACCAGTTGACATTGAAGAATGCATGTTTGGGCCAATCGAGATTCCCTGGCTAAGTTCTACATGACAACTTATTGGAATGAGAATTTATCAAGACTTAGATATCAATTACGGCCCTCCAGAAAAAGTCACAAGTTTTTTTAAGAAAAAGAAATTTTGAGCCATGACAAGAAACATTTATCAGCTTTGCTAACCTGCAGCCTAGCAAATGCTTCTTTCCGTTTATGCTCCTCCCCGAGACCACTGATACTTTAAATATCCCAGCATAACTTGAGGAGGCCAGTGAAATTGCACAGTTTCTGGAGATGTCTCCGGGTCATACTGAATGCCATGAAATAAGATGATAAGCAGCATAGGCAAAAAGATGGTAGGATGTTGGAGATTATTTCCATGATCATGACAAAAATGGACTGTACCTGTAAGAGTTTGATCAAAGTGGAACTAGCCTGACTAATCTGGTTGCTTTGACGGCAAAGAGATGAAAATTTGAGCCACGTATCAACATCCTCAGTTGGAGGCAGGACAAGCGCTCTCACAGATAGAAGTGCTTGCCAGACCTGGATATCCATATGGATAATTTGCATGAATGGCGATGATAGAGAGTAAAGAGCAATGGGCAAGAAGAAACTGGGTACACTATTTTAGCGGTTGCTGCAACACATTATAAGACACACACACACACAGAGAGAGAGAGAGAGTGGGAGAGAGAGAGAGATCTGCCTCAACATTCCGCTTTGCCCTTTGTATTCTTTCGGTCCACATATTGCGTATAAGGAATCTACGGCTCTCAGGAAGGGTACAGTAATCTATCACCTGACAAACAATTTGTAACATCATAAGCAGAATGAAGTTTTCATTGTAGAGCACCGACTGGAACGGTAGGCAGAGAACAATATCTCAAACAAAATGAAACAAACCTCTTCTAGCTCTGAAAGCTGCTGTACACGGACCATGTTGCTATAAGCACGATCATAACTCTCTAGAACCTGAAGAGTTAAAATTCAGGGTGTTAAATCATCATGTTGAGTACCATCACGAACTTCAACACTGGAAACAGACCCAAGTCAAATTGCACGGGACATCAGAATGCTTGAGACTAAATGGTAACACAACAATCTCAAGGATTATTAAATATTCACTAACCAAAGCAGCAAGCTCAGTTGCCAGGCACTTCCTAGCTCTTTCAACATATTCACGAGCTTGATCATACTTGATGAGACATGACAAAAAGAATTAGTTGTCAGTTTGATTATCCAATAAAGAATAAGAGAAGGAAGCACAGTGAGATCGAGCATATGTACCTTGCCTCTTCGCACATATAAGACGGCCCTGAAGAATGTCCCGTTACTACTTCCGCCACCACTACCAGTTGTATTTCCCAGCGCTCGCATTTTAGATTCATTGCCATCGTCTAATTTAGATACATATTCTGACATCTGATCCCACTCGCCCATATTCCAAGCAGCAAGAGCAGCCTAGGTAAATAGAAACAAACGTGAGTAACCATGTTTTCATAAGCAAAACAGCACGAGGATTAGAATCGACCATGGGTGCCATTTCTAATCGAGCAACTGGCTCAGCTGGGGTCCCAATATTCCTTGCAAAGGTTGTTTAACTCTTCCCACCGAGCTAAAGCTGCTAGACAGCGCATCCTTCCTGCAAGTTAAAGTTCATATAGCTACTTGTGAGCACGAATATTAGTTGCAGATCTGTAAGTAATTATAACAAGTTAAACAACTCAAATAGCTTAATCCGTACAGTTACTCCTTACCTAATGTTGCTTCCAGAGCAAGATGAGGACTCGAAGACTGAAAGGCTTTTGCTGTATATGCTCGAAGGGCATCATCCCAGCGTTGCAGTTTCTCATACCTGAATAAGTACGAAGGTTTAGTATGCTTCTCAATACTAGGATGGTTTGGATTGTGAAATGAACAAAAGATGATTACCAACATGGCCTGCATTAGTTCACAGAAAAATAATGAATATTAATGATTCTCAATACCAGGATTCCTTTAATTGAACATCCAGGTTTTGTTGCGCGAAGGTTAGTATGCCGACGGCAGCCTACAAACAATTAAAGACAAGCTTAGTATCATATAAACTATGGTAAAACATAAAATTCAACAAAGGGGAGCAAAAGTTGGTATGATGGTTGCATAGAGGTTAGACCTCATGTTGGTGCAGTTGATTATTTGCATGTATGAGGGCTTCAACCACAGCAACAGGATTAGCGTCCATTTTTTTAGATATTGCACCTTCAAATTCCATTTCTTTGTAGTGCAGTGCCTTTGCAAATGCCCGACACTGAAATATAGTGATCATTAGTTAACATGTAGAATGCATGTGAAATAACAGCGCACCACAGTATTTTAAGATAATAATAAAACCTTCTCTGCGAGAGCACCAAGAAGACGAATGTCTATAGGGAGTTGCTACACCTATTATTCGCAAATCCATGGCAGCAAATGGCATTTGCTGTCTGACAAGCAAGACAATAAAGTTATCGGCAATACCAATATCGAGGATATTATGCAGTATGCAAGTCACTCCTTGAGAGCAATACCAATATCGAGGATATTTTGCAGTATGCAAGTCACTCCTTGAGAGCAATACATACCTCACTGGCAAGGTTGAGAAGTTGCTTCAGAGTCCTCCAGAAACCAACCAATTGCATAAGCATTCTACATGAGGCAAAGACGGACTATTCAAAAGTGTGATTGTGCATAGAAAGGAAAAAAAAAGTAACATTGAATGACGAGAAAACTTCATTACAAGTGAGACGCAAGTGTTATGTTGGAATGCAAAAGTACACCATATCGATGTCTGCATTAATACATTTTGGCGTCACATAATGCTACCGAGAATACTAGGAAACAGCAGGGAATACCTTTACAGACAGACATCATCAACATTATGATTGCTGCTTGGACATCGATGTCATTTCTGAATTCACGTAGCTAGAGAATGCACAAACAAGATGAATAGGAAAGATATTGTCGTTAGAAGCATCAAATATGGTTTAGGCACTTTACCTTTTACCTGACTTCCACAGAAATTCCAATCAAGCAAAAAACCAACTAAGTGACTGTTCTGGCTAATTTCAATCAAGGAAAAACCAGATGATATCTACTATTCATTGCAATTCATACTATTCTTTTCTCTACTGCCTGCAGTGTAACACCACACGTCAGATCCATGCATAATCCACATTTCTAAGCAATTATCTCATGCCGCCCGGTTATTGTATCTCACTAGAGTGCTTGCTCCCGAAACCTCACTTTTCTATAAACAACCACAAATTATCCCTACATGTTCCAGAATCCTAAACTGGTAACAACAATGGTCACGCAATCCATTCCCAGGTCCCGTTTCAGGCATTGTCTCTCTTCTCTTGATAAACAAAAAAGCCAATTCAGAAAAGGTACAAATCTACGACAATGGATCACCTGCTTCAGCAAACGAGGCAAGTCCTGAGAAACCTGCACACTAGCCGGGACCTCGTTATTTGCTAATGCGAAATCAATCCCTCTGCATTTGACAGAACATCAATAACAAACGCATCAGCAACCGTACAAACAAGAGCTAAGAAGTTACAGGCAGAGGATCGGAGGGGAATTTTTTATTTTTTTTAAAAAAACGGCAAATTGATCCAAAGGACTTGGAGTAGTATTTCTTCATGAAACCTAGGATTTTCAGTAAAAAAAAAAAACCAAGCAACATCTACCAATGGAAGCTTCTAGCAACCAGCTCGGTAACCGTCGGTTACCAGAGAGCCAAAGTTCCAATCAACGAAGAAAGAGAAACGGAGAACCCCAATAAAAAAGAGAAAAAGGAGACTAAAATTGGAAAAGTGGAGGCGACCTTGCGAGGGAGATGCAGAGACGCGCGCTCGTGTAGCTCCACGGCGGTCTGGAGGTTGACGGCGAGGCGATTGACGACGGCGGTGAGTCTAAGGGAGTTGGCGAGCCCTGGAGACATCCGGTGACCGGCCCCCACCGTCAACTCAGCCGCCGTAGACCGCTGGAGCACCCCGTTTCCCGCCAGTTATTTCTCCCCTTCTTTATATTTTTCACAATGTCCTTCCCGTTCCCTGAAAACCGCTCTCTCTCTCTCTCTCTCTCTCTCTCTCTCTCTCTCTCTCTCTCTC
>SOPF01026495.1:0-53391 GCA_012979155.1 Hypericum perforatum | reverse complement strand
ATTGCGACAAGAAAAATTTCAACAAGCGAGGCTAAATCAAGAAAGACATCAACAAGAGATGATGAATCAACAAGAAGAACTGCAAGTGGAGGCACAAGGAGCTGGTGGTGCTCCAGCAGCTGGAGGTGCTCAACCACCGCAACAACCTTTAATAGACTACGGTAAACCAACCTTAGGGGGGCACTTACCGGAGTGTGAAGACAAGAAGTGGATGCTAATGAATTTGAACTTAAGCCATCCGTCATACAAATGTTACAAAATTCCTTTCAATTTTATGGTTTACCCAATGAAGATCCAAATGACCACCTTGGGAACTTCATGGAGTTAGCCGATAATTTCAAGTATAGAGGAATATCTGACGATGCCCTAAAGTTAAGGATGTTTCCTTTTACTTTAAGGGATAGGGCTAAGCTTTGGTACAAGCAATTAAAGGGAACTCCCATAACTACTTGGGAGGAATTAGCTAATGCTTTCTTGGAAGAGTATTTCACATACACAAAGACTAGCAAACTCGTAAAAGAAATTCTAAATTTCCAAAAATTTGAAGGCGAGTCTTTGAGTGAAGCTTGGGGAAGGTTCAAAGAATTACAACGAAGTTGCCCACACCACAACTTGACAGAAGAATGTTTACTAAAAACTTTCTACTTTAGCCTAGGACCAACAACAATGGGAACAATTGATGCTGCCTTAAATGGTAATTTCCTGAGAAAAGGTAGGGAAGAAGCCCTCTTTATCTTAGAGGAATTGGCAGCAACAAACTGGTTAAGGGCTAGTGAGAGAAAGAAGCAACCTATAAGGGAGGTTAGAGAGCTTAGAGAACCACAAGAGCACAGAAGGATGCTTGAGCTTGATGCTCAATCATCATTCCAAGGCCGATGCCATGGCAATACAACAAAGCTGTGAAGCTTGTGGAAATATTGGCCATGAGTATAGTCAATGTGCAATGCTAAACCAACCTAGGGAACAAGCTAATTTTGTTAGTGGGCAAGGGCAAGGAGCAAACCGGATGGGGAACAACCCATATTCTTCAACTTACAATCCAGGGTGGAGGAATCAGCCTAACTTCTCATGGAAAAGAGAAACTAATGACAACAACTTAGCCATTGTTGCTGATAAAGGACTTCCTTTACGGGCCTCACAACAAGGACCACCTCCTGGTTTTCAGCCACGAGGCTACTTAGGGGAGAAATTGGGGGTGATTGAAGAAAGGTTCACCAAAATTGAGAAATTCATTCAGGAAAGTGGAGGATCTTCAATCCACCAAAGTCAAATTTTGGCAGCCTTGGCTAGTCAAGAAGCTAGGCAAAACAACTTAGAGCAATTCCTAAAGGGACAAGCTACTGCAATGCGCAACATAGAAGTACAACTGGGAGAACTTGCAAAGGAAAATGCTACTAGAGCATCAGGCTCTCTTCCTAGTTCTACAGAGGAAAACCCTAGAGGTAATGTTAATGCTATCTTCTTGAGAAGTGGCAAGGAATTAGCTCCCAAAGTTGTTAAAGGCAAGGTTAAGGACAATGAGAAGGCGATTCCAACCACGGACAAAGAGGAAAAAGTTGAGGAGAAAAAGAAAAGTCAGCATGTTGAAATAGATGTGGCGGAAGATGAAGTTTACGTACCACTACCAATGATTCCCGTTCTTCCTTTTCCAAACAGGGTAAAGAAGAAGTCAGGAATGGATGATAAATTTCTCTGTTTCATGGAGAAAATGAAGAACCTTCAGATTAGTGTCTCTTTTCTCGAGATGCTAGACCAAGTGCCACATTATACTAAGTTTCTAAAGGAACTTTTCACAAAGAAGAGGAAGTGGGATGACAGAGAGACTATTGCCCTCACGGAACATTGTAGCTCCATACTCTCTAAAAATCTTCCAACAAAACTTAAAGATCCTGGGAGTTTTACTATTCCCAGCTTCATTGGTGACATTGAGTTTCCTAGCTGTTTATGTGATTTAGGTGCAAGTATCAACTTGATGCCTTTATCTATATTTAGGGAACTTGGTTTGTGTAAATATCTTTGCTTAGTTAGTGTCTTAGTATCTAAGAAGATCCCGATTGACATTTGTCTCATCATTCTCTATCGAGCACTTGAGACCTTGAGAATGGAGAGACGTGAAGAAATTAGAAATACAGTTGCAAGAATTATACATGGATGAAGAATTGCATGTATTCACCCTTTTGTGTCCAAGGTGAGTAAAATTAGAACATGACGGTGGCTGTAGCAAAAATACCACAATCTCACAAGATGAGCATATTATGATACTACGTGGTGACCTGATTAGGCTTAAAGCCAAAAAGGCCGCAAGAAGAGGTAGTTCATCATGGTATGCCATTAAGGAGTTGTGTGATTTGCGAAGGTCAAAATTGCACGAGTGACCCATCAGAATGGGGCGTCTGGTTTTCAAGCTTTCCAGGAACGCAGCGTAAATAAAAGCCAAAAAAATAAAAAAAAACACAAAAAAATAGTTTAGATTATTATATGAGAGTTTATATTATAAGTGTGTAGTTTTTATATATATAGTATATGTATAGTACACCATATGTAGACAGCGTACCAAGAACTGTTCATTTACGAAGAACAATAGCGCATGCCATATCAGCTAGGAGGGGTATAAGTTCGGTAGTGGCCGATTTTATCTCATAATTCACCATCACAAGAATTCTTAAAACCGAAATCTAGATCTACTCTTGGCCAAGAATCCTAGATACATTGCCCACATTACCCAACTCCCAAAACACGATCTATGATGTCAGGAGCTGATGGATCTAGCCAAGTAAGCAGGAGGAATACAGGGAAGCGCGTGCGGACTCCTACACCATCAGGGTCAGATTCTTCATCGGATAGACCCAGAGACATCCGCCACTGCTACAACGCTCCCTTCGCAATCTTCAACGATTGGGAGGGAGAGAGGTACCAAAGATTTTCTCACCTCACTACTGTTAGTCATTTTAAAATTAATTGGAATGAGATGAGAATTTTAGGGGTAGCGGATGAGTTGGATGAGGCTTTTGATAAGATGGGGTGGGGGTACTTTAAGGATAGAACCATTTTGGCTAGATAGGATTTAGCGATGGAGTTCTACTGCACTCTGCAAGTTAAGGCAAATAGGCGTTCATTTACTGCACGAGTTTTTGATACTGATCTTGAGATGGATGAAGCTAAATTTGTTGACCTGTTTGAACTTACAAGTGGTGGTGGAGCTTTAGATTTTGAACCAACAGGTTAGCCTATCAGGCATGGCATGAGATTATTGGTTTCGCTCGATATGAGTCGGGGAAGGCACCTAATGTGCTGATTAGAGAACCATACTTAGGTATCCTACATCGCTTTATGACCCTGACCTTCTGTGGTCAATGGGAAGAGTCTAAGGTTTTCCGATCTCAACTATATGCCATCGACTGCCTCCGCCATGATGTTAGGTTTAACACTTATGCTTTGGTGGTTGACTGCTTTGGACGTTCTATTAGCGATAGGGAACCTAGGCATCTATACTTAGGTCATATCATTTCTCGCATTGCACGTCACCATTTTCCTGCAAGTTTTTCAGAGCATACAAGGTCATATATGGAGCCGGTGGATCTTGACATCGACAAGCTCAACTGCAGCAGGCTGATCAAGAAGACGATGACAAGAAATAACGTGGAGATAGTGCAGTACAAGCCATGGGAGGAGTGCCAGGCGGTCTTAGCTACCCTTACCAGATTAGACATTCCAATGCTGGTGCAAGCACCTGACCTTCAGGAGCAGGAGGAGGAAGAGCATCATGACGAGGCTGGACCCAGCCATCAGTCTTCACGCCTGCAGGTAGATCTTCATGACCAGTTTGCTGCGATGTAGTTGCAGCTGCAGGGCTACAGAGACTAGCTTCAGGAATATGGCATCCAGCTTTAGCATGTGATGTCATCGACTGCTCGCATTGAGGAGCACCACAGAGTGCAGATAGAGGAGCATCACGTGTTCTACGCTGAGTAGCGAGCATTTATGGAGTAGCAGAGGGAGCAAGCAGCATGGATGCGACAATGGGCTGAAAACTTCGGTGCTGGTTTCACTTTAGCACCACATTCTCCACCACAGCCTCCAGCACAGGATTGACAGGGACCTCCTAATTCCTTAGTCTTTTTTATTTATTTTACTTTATTTGCTCTTTAGTGTTTTAGATTTATCATGTGGGTTTGTTTGCTTATCTTTGTTTTAGCTTACTTGCATGTTTGTTTTTTTATTTTTGTGTGGTATTTGTGTTTTTTGTATGCGTTTTTTAGACACCTTGAGGACAATGTGTCATTCAAGTGTGGGGGGGGAGGGTTCCTTCTAGGAATCTTCCTTTCTTAGGTTGTTTAGAGTGTCTATGTTATGTAGGCTTAGACTTGGCAAGAATTTTTCAAAAATTTGACCCCCTCAAAAATTTTCAACTTATGTTCGAATTTTATCAAACTCTTAGTTATGGGATTTAATTCGAGCACAAAGCCTAGGAATGGGTGGAAACCTCATACTTGGTTGATTAAACAAGTAGTTTCACTATGTAGACTAGACTAGAGGGTTTTTGAGTGTACCTTGTGAGGATTTTAGCCGACGGATGAGACGCCAGTCTCTATTTTTCATGAGGTGCATACTAGTGTTAGTTGATCGAGGCATCCTACTAGTACTTATCGTAGTCTAGGTTGCGTGGAAGTTAGTAAGATGACGGGGCATTCTTTGATATTTGAGTCTAGAGCTTTAGAAATAAAATCCCTATTATATCCGTTGTTTAAACCATTTGAGCCTAGCCTTTTCTTGATCTTAGATTAGGAAGCTGACTACAAACCTTATATCATCCATCTTCCTTACCTTTGATCATCCGATTCGAGGACTTTTATGTTTGATTATGTATTGGGATTAGTTGGTAGCTTGGGTTTCATTTGGTTTATTTTTGTTGGGATTTGTATTATGGCCAGATTAGAAGCCAAGTTTTTAGCTAGAATGTGCTAAGTATGTATAGTTGTTTTAGCATGTGAAAAAAGAAGAAAAGAGAAAGTCAAGAAAAAGAAAAAAGAAGAAAAGAGAAAGTCAAGAAAAAGAAAAAAAGATGAAAAGAAAAGAAAAAGAAAAGAAAAAGAATGTGATATTCAATAAGGCATGTTTCTAGGAGAAATTTGGGCTTCTCGGTCTTAGTATATTGGGATATTGTGGAGTGTATGATTATTATATTTGGTGAGAATGTTTTAGAATAGTCGAGTGACTGCTTAGTTCTTGTATTAAGTCCTCGGATTGGGTGGTTTAGCCACTATCCATATATATTTTACCTCACCCTGACTTTTATCCCCATTACAACCCGATGAAAAAGCCCCCGCATTGACAATCACTATAATTTTTAGATAGCGCTGAGTAGGACGTAGGATGCTTTGAGATACTAACCTGTATGCGAGTGATAGGAAGTTGACCATACACATTATATGAGTGATACACTTTACTATCCTAGAGAGTTTAACCCTCTAGTATCTTTTACATAGAGTCAACACTTGTTTAAACAATAAAGTGTCAAGGTGCCTATTAGTTCATAGTGTTTTGTGCTTTGAAATTGTTGAACTAACTAGGTTTATGATAGAATTTTGATATAAGTTGATGATTTTGAGGGAAGTTAAGTTTTGATCTAGTCTTGCCAAGTATTTACATCGTTTTGTGTTTGTGTGTGTTTATGTGATTTCTGTTTTATTGTTGTCCACATTTGAGTCTTGCTTGGGGACAAGCAAAGATTCAAGTGTGGGGGTATGATGAGTGTCAAAAACACTCATTACTTATGTACATTTTAGCGTAAGTTTACCGTTTGTTACATATCGTTTTTACAAGTTTTCTAAGTCTTTATCTCGTTTTTGTATATATTGTTCTTTTGTCGTGTTTGTTCATTTTTCTTATGTTTTCTTTTTGTTTAGGAGCTTCATGGACGATGATATCACAATGCACGATCAAGATCACAAGGTTGCGAGCAAAATGGCATTGACAAACCGAATGCACCAATTATTTCCGAGGCTAACCATGAGTTCGCCGGGCCAGACCTCTTGCACGAGAAAATTCATAACTTCCTCGTACGAAGTCGGATCGAGGCGCCGTCAGTGGCATTGGAAAGAAGACATCCAGAGCTACAATTTATAAAAAAATACATGGTGGGCGCCAACCTCAGGACCGTGGCTGAGCATGGAGGGCTCCAACAAGCATGACAAAGCATGACCAAGGCATGACCAAAGCCATGACATCAATGGTGGCTGCATGGAAGTCACGACATCAGCCAAAAGAAGTGGCCAACACTCAGATTTTTCCTGACTTGCTAAGTTCAACTTATGTGGAAATTAATAAAAGCAAGAGATAAGGTTAAACTAGTTAGTAAGATATTAGATTAAGTTGTAATATTATATTTTGCATTAGCTAAAGATTGTAATATGTGAGTATTATGTCTTAGGCAAGTCATTCCATGACTTAGGCAACATTTTTCTCTCAACCAAAAAAAGAAAAAACGTGAGAGTGAAAAGAGGGAAGGTGGCCGAGAGCAAGGATGAGGAAAAGAAGGAAGAAAAAAACTAAGGCATAAACCAAGCTTATGCTTGGAATTTGTAACACCTTCTTACACTTTCATACCTTGCTTTCCTTTGCTTGATCATGTAAATAATATGTATATTAAGTGTATTTATGTATTAAGTATGTTTATGTTCAAGTTTTGTGCAAATATGTGTGAGTAGTTTACTTGGTGGTGTGATGCCTTGAAAGCTTAAGCTTGTTTATGGTTTTGATTGGTTAAAATAAAATGGTTCATGTACTTGTTAAAAGACTTAAAGCTTGGTCTAATTTGATCACTTAGAACCAAAGTTAAATAATCGAGTCTTGAGACTGAGAGGAGATAGCCTCGATCGAAATATTAACTTATTGATTCGTTGCCTCGTGAGACGTGGACTCCTCCTTGGTGATGAATTATCCAAAGGGTGATACTTATAGTTGTTGTTTAGTTAGGATTAAGTGCATCGTGGGGGCGAGAGCACATCGAGCTCACTTAATCCTAGGTAAAGATCAACTTAGATTGATCTTGTGCGAGAGCATGGATCCGTTGCCTTGAAACACCCGGATCATGACATAAGCTAAATGAACCCAACGAACCATTAGTTCACTTAAGTGATCTTAGGCGTCACACCACTCTTGTTTTTAGTTGATATATACCTTGTGTTTTTGTGTGATCTTGCATGATTTAAATTGATCTTGTTGTTGTTTTATGTATGTTAGTTTGCTAAGTCACCTAAACCAAACCAAAGAAGCAAAGTCATAAAATTCCTAAAATTTGGTAAGTAAGCCGAGTAAGGCATCATTCAATCCCTGTGGGTTCGACAACTCTACTTCATAAACAATATTGCATCGGAGGCATGTCAAGATGCCTCTCATCATAATGCAATCAAACAAACCAATAATAAAAAGAAGCAAACCAATAATACAACCAAACAAACTAGTAATATAACCAAGCAAACCATCAATACAACCAAACAAACCAACAATGCAAACAAGCAAACCAGTAATATAACTAACAAAATGAGTAATACAACCAAAGAAACCAGCAATACAACCAAGTAAATTAGCAATACAACTAAATAAACCAGCAATATAATTAAGCAAACCATCAATACAATTAATTAAATCAGCAATGCAGCATAACAAAACAGCAATACAAATAAGCAAACTATTAATATAACCAACGAACCCAGTAATACAACCAAATAAACAAGTAATGTAACCAAGCAACCCAGTAATATAACTAAAGAAACTAGTAATGCAACCAAACAAACCAGTAATAAAAAGAAGCAAACCAATAATACAACCAAACAAACCAGTAATACAACCAAGCAAATATGCAATACAACCAAACAAACCAGTAATGCAACTAAGTAAACCAGTAATAAAATTAACAAAATGAGTAATACAACCAATCAAACCAATAATGCCACCAAACAAACTAGCAATGCAAAGTAACAAACCATCAATACAACCAACTGCACTAGCAATATAACCAAGCAAACCAGTAATATAACCAAACAAATCAGTAATACAACTATCTAAACCAGCAATATAATTAACTGAACCAGTCATGCAATAAAGCAAACCAGCAATGCATATCAACCAAACCAGTAATGAAAAAAAATTGAAGACGTGGTTGGAAAATGAAAAGTCAGAAAAGAAGATGAAACGTGAAATAAGAAGTAGATGGTTTGTTTTAGGGTTAATGAGAGAGAGAGAGAGATAATTATGGCATAAAAATAGGTGATGACTTTTCAACTTCTAAAATTAGTGAGCGGTTAGTAAAGTATAATTAATGGAGAGAGAAAGATTGAGTATTGGGTAATTTACACATTTAGCCTCCTCCCTACATAGGGAGGATATCCACTCCCCTAATTCACTACTAATAGCTTTCATCCCAAACAAATCTCTAATTATAGCTTTTCATTATTGTTTCTCTCAAGTGATAATATTTGTATAATTATAACATAGGATTTATTTTAAAAAAATATTGATATTATTTTCTATAATTTATTTTTTAATAAAAAGTAGAAGTAAGAAAAAATATTGGTACCTTTAGTGATAATATTGGTACCTATGTTCATTAATAATGGTCCATTTATGTTTAGTGTTGGTCCCTTATTTCAATAATGGTACCTTCGTCGACTAATTCGCAGAGTAAAGGTCATGCCCAGAAATTGGTACCTTTGGTGATAATTATGGTACCTATGTTCATCAATAATGGTCCATTTATATTTAGTTTTGGTACATTTATTACAATACTGGTTCTTTTATTACAATAATGGTACCTTTGTCGACTAATTCGCAGAGTAAAGGTCATGCCCAGAAATTGGTACCTTTAGTGATAATTATGGTAACTATGTTCATCAATAATGGTCCATTTATATTTAGTTTTGATACATTTATTACAATACTGGTTCTCTTATTATAATAATGATACCTTCATTAAATATTGGTGCCTCTGTTCTAATCTACATACCACCAGTACTCTAATACCATTCATGTGAGACTCGGCAATTTAGTTGGTCGGCTTGCGTCGTGCCGAAACAATCGCATTGGATATGCGGTATTAAGTGTTTGAGTTTGTGAATGAATGTCGTTGGAGTTTGGTTTCGGCAAGTGCAATGCCTTAGAGAAATTTTCGGATTTGTGAAGTGTTGCTTGGTTCGGACAGATTTGACCTACTTGCGGTTAAATGGCCGTAACTTTCTCGTCGTGAGTCTGAATTGAGAAATTCCAACGGATTTGGAAACTAGACATCTTAAGGAAAAGATTGGTTAAATTTCATGTTTGACAAAAACTGAAAGAAAGTTGGCATGTAAGCTGCTTGTGCCTGGTCTGCTGTGATTGGACCAAAAGTTCTTGTCTTCTTGCTTGATATTTTGAAGAGGTGGCTTGTTTTTAATTGGACCACCCTTGCCTTCACTTGAAGTTACCTCTGAGAGATCCTTTAAGGATCATAATGCTAAGCTCCTTGGCCATTTTACGAAATAACAAAAGGAAAATAGAGAGAGAAGTGAGAAGGTTGAAGGAGAGAGAAGTGAAGAAGCTCCGCAAAGAATTGAACAGTAAGGACATTTTCGTTCAGAATTCGGTTTAAAACCTCCACAATGGGTTGTAGAGGACTTCCTAAGGTTTCTTTTGGTATATTATACATGGGTTTTGGATAAGGGAATCGTCGGGAAAATCGTTTTGAATCCAGTCGTCTCTGTTGAAGTACACAGCTGAGCGACATCAGGAAGATTGACTTGGTAAGCATACTTAGACCTCGAGTTGGGCTACGAAAGTTTGCCAGATTGTAGAGGACCTCTTGTGGTTTCCAGAATGGTATCTTATGTGTGTTTTGGTTGAAGGGTTTGGGCTGTACGCTTTGTTGAAGTTTGGAACAGTGGGCTGTGTTCAGTTTGAAGGTGTTGAAGCTAAAGGCTTGGTAAGTGGTTTCTTTGCAAGATTCAGTTGCTATGTGAATTCTGAGTTGTTGAGGATGTGTTGGAGAAGTCTTGCGAAGTGTTGTTTAAGGTGGTTGTGATCGGAGTTTGAGTTATTTGCATTGTCGTTGAGGATGGAAGTGTTGAACGGTACAAGTATCGTTGTTTCATTGCTATGAGTTGTTGGCAGCGTTTTGATTTCGAAAAGGTTGAGGTTAACCTCGTTTTGGTAATTTGGGTATATGAACAGAGTTTCCGCAAGGTGTGCGAGGGAAGGAGAATCGGTTTGGAGATTGAATGTGGATTACATCGGTTGCGATATCAGTGATCGTTGGGTCTTCGTTGAGTAAGCGGATAGACCATGACAACTTTGGTTGTGTTAGTTATATGCATGTTACCGATCTTGATTTATGTGTGTCTCATGCATATGTTGTCGATTATGATATGAGATTCTGCATATGTGATTCGTTGAGAATATGTGATCGATGTTTGATAGATGTGATGTTTGTGAATAGCCGGCTAGATCGCTAGCTCGAGGCTGAGTTGTGTGATTGATATATCCATGTGAGATGGATTGTGGACCGTTGGGTCATGTGTTTGATTCGAAATGTGTTTTGTGAGAGAAATGAACAGGCTTTCCCATACTAACGGGGGATGTTAGTCTATGAGCTCATAGGTCGGGGATATCGCTAGTTTACGCAAGTAAGCTAGTTCTTGTGTTTGTGTGGATGGAGATTCATTTAGGCCTTTCGGATATCCCCTGGCAGTCAGAGGAAGTGGCCTTTCAAAACCTGTTCATCGCTCTAATGTGTGTGTGCATTGAATTTATCGCTCTATGTGAACGTGGCTCCATATGTTTATATTTGCGTTATCGTTAAATTGTGAAGCATATGATCATCATGCATGTCGAATTCAGTTGTGTCGAGCATGGTTAAGTTCTGTGGCACGTATATCTCAAACATAACTAATATGTTATGTTCTATCTCTTACTAAGTGTTTCCCGACACTTACCCCCTTACAAAATCTATCTCAGGTTTCGGGGTGCTATAGTCGCGTTTGATTCTGGAGTCCATGTTTCGAGCCTGTCTCTTCCGTTCGAGGGCTACATTTTTGAGTTCTCCAGTCTAGTGCTATCTTCGTATATTCAGTTAGACGCTCCGTAGTAGTCTTGAGATGTTGATCCTTGTTTCCGCTTTTGGATTATCTTCGGAGATGTTTTATGCATATGTACGATGATGGTTTGTGTACCATCTTTACTTATGTTATATATTCCGCATTTGGTTCAATGTGAGTTTTGATGGATTGCGTGTGAAGTTGTGAGGCTTGCTAGGTTGCACATTTGTGATGTTTGTCGTATGGTCTAGCGCCGATCACCGACCTTTGCGCGGGTCGTGACAAGGTTGGTATCAGAGCCTAGGGTTGATTGTGTTTGTCTGGTTTGTCATGTCGTACCCTACGGAGCATAGGATTTGTCGTGTCGTTGTCTTTTCTTGGTTAAGCCCTTTTCATTGGCCTCTTAGCCGGTGACTTGTCTTATAGGGAAGATATGCCTGTGACATATTGAAATAATAAAAAGGAGAGAAAAGAAAAGAGGAGAAATAGATGCTACGACATCTAATAATATGGTTTCAGGTACTCTTCCTATAGGCTTGTCAAGTGCTCGAGTCTTATTCGATTCGGGGTCGACGCACTTGTTTACGTCACCCCAGTTTGTGAGGTCTTTTGAAAGTCCTCTTGTGTCGTTAGATGTGCCGTTAGATGTTTGCACTCCTTCGGGTCATGTCATTCACGTGCATTTATTACTTGCATCATGTGTGATTATTATGGACGGCCACGAGATGTTGGCCAATTTGCATGTGTTAGACATGGAGGATTTCGATGTGATTTTGGGGATGGATTGGCTTTCGGGTTATCATGCGATGATGGATTGTTTCGGAAAGGTTGTGAGGTTTAAGCAGAGGGTGAGTCGGAGTTTATGTTTCGGGGCGAGGCGATCATGGTTCCACCAAGACTCATTTCTTGTCTTAAGGCTTCCAGGGCATTACGGAAGGGTTGTGTCAGTTATTTGGCTATCGTTAAGGAAGTTGACGTGGAAAGGATTTCTGTCAATGATATCTCTGTTGTGAGAGAGTTTTCGGATGTCTTTCCGGATGAGTTGCCGGGTTTGCCTCCAGAGAGGGAGATTGAGTTTTGTATTGAGCTGAAGTTGGGGACTGAGCTGATTTCGATACCGCCGTATCGTATGGCACTTGCTGAGTTAAAAGAGTTGAAGATTCAGTTACAAGATTTATTGGATAAAGAGTACATTCGACCGAGTGTTTCACCGTGGGGTGCTCCGGTCTTGTTTGTTTAGAAGAAGGATGGGAGTTTGCGACTCTGCATTGATTATCGTCAACTGAATAAGGTAACGATCCGCAACCAGTATCCTCTTCCACGTATTGACGACTTATTTGATCAGTTGCGAGATGCAAAGTGGTTTTCGAAGATTGACCTAAGGTCGGGGTATCATCAGTTGAGAATTCGCAAGGAAGATGTGACCAAGACAGCGTTTAGGACTCGGTATGGACATTACGAGTTTTTAGTCATGCCATTTGGTCTTACGAATGCTCCTACCTACTTTATGGGTTTGATGAATCGGGTGTTTAAGCCGTTCTTGGATCAGTTTTTGGTAGTCTTCATCGACGACATATTGGTTTATTCGCGGACCGAGGAAGAACACGAGAGACATCTACGATTGGTTTTGAAGACGTTGTTGGACAACGAGTTGTACGCCAAGCTTTCTAAGTGCGAGTTTTGGTTGCAGAGTGTGGCATTCCTAGGACATGTGGTGTCCAAGGATGGAGTGTCAATTGATCCAAAAAAGATCGAGGCAGTGGTGAATTGGCCGACTCTTATGAATGTTTCAGAGGTACGAAGTTTTCTCGGGTTGGCTGGATATTACCGAAGGTTTGTAAAATCCTTTTCTACCTTGGTTGTTCCTTTGACGTGACTAACACAGAAGAATGTGAAGTTTGAGTGGACGGAAGATTGTGAGAGAAGTTTTTGGGAGTTGAAGTCTTTGTTGACTAACGCTCCGATTTTGGCTTTACCGTCAGCGAGTGGGAAGTATTCAGTTTATTGTGATGCTTCTAGGATTGGTTTGGGATGTGTTTTGATGCAAGATCGGAATGTTATTGCGTATGCTTCTAGACAGTTGAAGAAGCACGAGCACAATTATCAGGTGCACGATTTGGAAATGGGTGCCATAGTATTTGCGCTAAAGATTTGGCGACACTACTTATACGGTGAGAAGTTTGATATTTTTACCGACCACAAGAGTTTGAAGTATATTTTTGATCAGAGGGATCTAAATATGCAACAGAGGAGATGGATGGAGTTTTTGAAGGATTACAACTACACGATCAACTACCATCTGGGCAAAGCTAACGTTGTGGCTGACGCTTTAAGTCGGAAGTCAGCGGGTAGTTTGGCACATATGTCGGTAACATGAAGACCTTTGATTTCGAGCATTCACGAGATAGTTGATTAAGGTTTGGAGTTGACGACAGTGCTTGATGGAAGTGCGGCTATGTTGTTAGGCGAGTTACATTTACAACCGACTTTACGTGGACGGGTTGTAGAACTTCAGCGAGATGATCCTGAGTTGACGAAGATTATAGAAAAGGTCGAGGAAGGTAAATTGCCGAAATTCCATCTCAGTTCAAATGGTGTTTTGTACTACGGTAATCGGTTGGTCGTACCTGATATCGGAGATGTGAGAAAGGATGTCATGGCTCAGGCGCACGGAACTATTTACAATATGCATCCGGGTTCTACCAAGATGTATCGTGATATCAAGGGTCAGTTTTGGTGGAGCGGTATGAAGAAGGACATCGGAGATTTTTTTGCGAGATGTTTGACGTGTCAACAAGTCAAGGCCGAACACCAGCGACCATCGGGTTTGTTGCAACCGCTGGATATTTCGGAATGGAAGTGGGAGAGAATTACGATGGATCTTTTGGTTGGTCTTCCAACTTCGCCGCGTGGATTTGATTCAGTTTGGGTTGTCGTGGACAGATTGACGAAGTCAGCGCACTTTCTACTGATCAAAAGTACTTATGATGCTACGAAGTTTGCTCAGTTGTTCATCGACCACATCGTCAGATTGCACGGAGTTCTGATCTCGATAGTTTCTGATCGAGGAACACATTTTACATCTCGGTTTTGGAAGAAATTTCAAGATGCGATGGGTACTCGGTTGGATTTGAGCACAGCATTTCATCCACAGACAGATGGGCAGTCAGAGCGGACGATATAGATTCTCGAGGATATGATGCGGTCGTGTGTGATTGATTTCGAAGGTAGTTGGGAAGTTTATTTACCGCTGATGGAATTCTCATATAACAACAGTTATCAGAGTAGCATTCAGATGGCACCGTATGAGGCGTTGTATGGCCGTAAGTGCAGATCGCCAGTGTATTGGGATGACGTTGGCGAGAAACAGAATGTGAGTCTTGAACTTTTGGACGACACGGTCGAGAAGATCAAAGTGATCCGAAAGAGACTTTTGACAGCGTAGAGTAGACATAAATCGTATTCCGATAAGAGGAGAAAAGACATTGAGTTTGAAGTGGGTTCGAGTGTTTTCCTCAAGGTCTCTCCGATGAAAGGTGTTATGAGATTCGGAAAGAAGGGTAAGTTGAGTCCGAGGTACGTGGGACCGTTCGAGATCTTGGAGCGGGTTGGTCAAGTAGCATATCGGTTAGCGCTACCACCTACGTTCTCACATATTCATCCGGTATTCCATGTCTCCATGCTTCGGAGATATCTACATGACTCTTCGCATGTTTTGGATCAACCAAGTGTGGAATTTCGTGACGATCTTACCTACGATGAAAAGCCGCTACGAATTTTGGATCGGCAAGTGAGAAAGTTAAGGACTAAGGAATTATCGTTCGTGAAAGTTCTGTGGCAGAATCATTCTCCATTGGAAGCAACTTGGGAGTTGGAGGACGATATGCGAGGAAGGTTTCCGCACCTATTTGAGTAGCAAGTAAGTTCCTTACTTTTCGATGTTTGTCGTAAGTAAATTCGGGGACCGAATTTTTATAAGGAGGGGAGAATTGTGAGACTCGGAAATTTAGTTGGTCGGCTTGCGTCGTGCCGAAACAATCGCATTGGATATGCGGTATTAAGTGTTTGAGTTTGTGAATGAATGTCGTTGGAGTTTGGTTTCGGCAAGTGCAATGCCTTAGAGAAATTTTCGGATTTGTGAAGTGTTGCTTGGTTCGGACAGATTTGACCTACTTGCGGTTAAATGGCCGTAACTTTCTCGTCGTGAGTCCGAATCGAGAAATTCCAACGGATTTGGAAACTAGACATCTTAAGGAAAATATTGCTTAAATTTCATGTTGGACAAAAACTGAAAGAAAGTTGGCATGTAAGCTGCTTGTGCCTGGTCTGCTGTGATTGGACCAAAAGTTCTTGTCTTCTTGCTTGATATTTTGAAGAGGTGGCTTGTTTTTAATTGGACCACCCTTGCCTTCACTT
The DNA here is from genome assembly GCA_012979155.1 of Hypericum perforatum. Classification (NCBI taxonomy): domain Eukaryota; kingdom Viridiplantae; phylum Streptophyta; class Magnoliopsida; order Malpighiales; family Hypericaceae; genus Hypericum; species Hypericum perforatum. The sequence continues at coordinate 37,909 of SOPF01026495.1, read as the reverse complement.
GAAGTTACCTCTGAGAGATCCTTTAAGGATCAGAATGCTAAGCTCCTTGGCCATTTTACGAAATAACAAAAGAAAAATAGAGAGAGAAGTGAGAAGGTTGAAGGAGAGAGAAGTGAAGCAGCTCGGCAAAGAATTGAACGGTAATGACATTTTCGTTCAGAATTCGGTTTAAAACCTCCACAGTGGGTTGTAGAGGACTTCCTAAGGTTTCTTTTGGTATATCATACATGGGTTTTGGATAAGGGAATCGTCGGGAAAATCATTTTGAATCCAGTCGTCTCTGTTGAAGTACACAGCTGAGCGACATGAGGAAGATTGACTTGGTAAGCATACTTAGACCTCGAGTTGGGCTAAGAAATTTGGCCAGATTGTAGAGGACCTCTTGTGGTTTCCAGAATGGTATCTTATGTGTGTTTTGGTTGAAGGGTTTGGGCTGTACGCTTTGTTGAAATTTGGAACAGTGGGCTGTGTTCAGTTTGAAGGTGTTGAAGCTAAAGGCTTGGTAAGTGGTTTCTTTGCAAGATTCAGTTGCTATGTGAATTCTGAGTTGTTGAGGATGTATTGGAGAAGTCTTGCGAAGTGTTGTTTAAGGTGGTTGTGATCGGAGTTTGAGTTATTTGCATTGTCGTTGAGGATGGAAGTGTTGAACGGTACAAGTATTGTTGTTTCGTTGCTATGAGTTGTTGGCAGCTTTTTGATTTCGAAAAGGTTGAGGTTAACCTTGTTTTGGTAATTTGGGTATATGAACAGAGTTTCCGCAAGGTGTGCGAGGGAAGGAGAATCGGTTTGGAGATTGAATGTGGATTACATCGGTTGCGATATCAGTGATCGTTGGGTCTTCGTTGAGTAAGCGGATAGACCATGACAACTTTGGTTGTGTTAGTTATATGCATGTTACCGATCTTGATTTATGTGCGTCTCATGCATATGTTATCGATTATGATATGAGATTCTGCATATGTGATTCGTTGAGAATATGTGATCGATGTGTGATAGATGTGATGTTTGTGAACAGCCGGCTAGATCGCTAGCTCGAGGCTGAGTTGTGTGATTGATATATCCATGTGAGATGGATTGTGGACCGTTGGGTCATGTGTTTGATTCGAAATGTGTTTTGTGAGAGAAATGAACAGGCTTTCCCATACTAACGGGGGATGTTAGTCTATGAGCTCATAGGTCGGGGATATCGCTAGTTTACGCAAGTAAGCTAGTTCTTGTGTTTGTGTGGATGGAGATTCGTTTAGGCCTTTCGGATATCCCCTGGCAGTCAGAGGAAGTGGCCTTTCAAAACCTGTTCATCGCTCTAATGTGTGTGTGCATTGAATTTATCGCTCTATGTGAACGTGGCTCCATATGTTTATATTTGCATTATCGTTAAATTGTGAAGCATATGATCATCATGCATGTCGAATTCAGTTGTGTCGAGCATGGTTAAGTTCTGTGGCACGTATATCTCAAACATAACTAATATGTTATGTTCTATCTCTTACTAAGTGTTTCCCGACACTTACCCCCTTACAAAATCTATCTCAGGTTTCGGGGTGCTATAGTCGCATTTGATTCTGAAGTCCATGTTTCGAGCCCGTCTCTTCCGTTCGAGGGCTACGTTTTTGAGTTCTCCAGTCTAGTGCTATCTTCGTATATTCAGTTAGACGCTCTATAGTAGTCTTGAGATGTTGATCCTTGTTTCCGCTTTTGGATTATCTTCGGAGATGTTTTATGCATATGTACGATGATGGTTTGTGTACCATCTTTACTTATGTTATATATTCCGCATTTGGTTCAATGTGAGTTTTGATGGATTGCGTGTGAAGTTGTGAGGCTTGCTAGGTTGCACATTTGTGATGTTTGTCGTGTGGTCTAGCGCCGGTCACTGACCTTTGCGCGGGTCGTGACAATTCAATTGGCCATCTATTGCATGTCCAAGTAATCGGATCCAGTTTTGATAAGATTCAGATTTTGTACATAACGATTTAGTGCCTCAAGCCTAAAAGAAAACAAGCCAAAAACTTGTGACGATTTTTAATCTAATCCATCATTTATCTAGTGAACCACCAAACTCTCCACTTATTCATCCAACTTTTTGTATTAAATGCGCTGAACCTTGCTTAATAGGAACAAACTCATCCATCCTAAAAACCTTTCATATCCTGTAGATGATAGGACGAGCACCACAATCTAACCGATAGTGTAACAACGCAATCCTCCTCCATGCAACCACAACTCTTCTAGACTCGGACTTGAACACCAGGTTGCATACAGTACCAAGGACAAATAAAACTTCCATCCCAAGAAACGGTGAAAGTAAAACAGCCATACTTCCATCCCAGGAACAAATTCAAAGCATCGACTTCCGATTCACCTCTTGTGCCTCTGGACGAAGGAGGAATTCTTGGCATCCTCCTCGGGGAGGCAGAGGGAGAGCTTGGTGATGATCGCACCAGTGGTGGCAAATCCGACGAGGAAGGGCTAGTTGTGATTCCACTCCTTCTTAAAGAACACTGGCCAAGGATCGAACAATCTCTTCATCATCTTCCCAGTCTCTCTCTCTCCCTCTCTCTCTTCTCGATCGGGGGAATTTGAGATTTTCCCTTTTCTTCTTTTTTGAGGGATTTCAAAATTTAAACGTGAAATGAGGGATTTGAGGATATCTTGGATTATAGATTTGAAAAGAATGGTTAGGTGAATACCTATTCTACCCCTACAAATAATAACCCTTGGATGAAAATTTTATAGATTAAATTCTAATCCTAAGGTGTAGAAACAATCCGTAGGCTGGGGATTAAGTTTCAGTCATCCGCATATAATCCTTTGCCGTACCAAAGACATGTTTGTTTACTATTTTAAATCATGATGTAACTCGAAGAGGGCGATATCTATTCTATGCGAAGTACTCCAATACTTGACTTGCTGAAAGTTAGAATGTGAAAGCACTGCCTGAAATTTAAAAGGTCATCTTGTCAAACTTTATTTGATGGATTTGAAGTTGATGTTTGTAAAAGAGTGATTGGTTTTTCTCAATTTTTAATTTTTAAACGATACTAATTTCAAGAAAGTTATATAAAGATTAAAGATAGTATATAAAAGTTAAATATAGTCTCTATCATTTCCACTAAATTGGACTTTGGCCAAAGTTGTCATAGATATCTTAAACAAGTGAATTTTTTTTAAGGGAAAAGTCTTCATAGGGCCCTTGTGGTTTGACCCGTTAACTGGTCCCTGTGCTTCTAATTTTCACATCTGAGTTCCCCCGATCTGGTTTGATTCGAAAATCCAAAATTCAATCTCGCAATTCCGGTGACATAAATGCCGATTGTCGACTCCAGGTGACTCACCAAAGTGTCTACGACATGTAGATACCAGTTTCACATGTTTTCATCACCTGACTTGCGAGATTGAATTTTGAATTTTTGAATCGAACCGGATCGGGGGGACTCAGATGTAAAAATTGAAAGCATGGGGATCGATTATCGCCTTTTTAAACCTCATGGACCTATTTGAGAACGGGTCAAACCACAAGAGCCCTAGGAAGACTTTTCCCTTTTTTTAACGTCACTATCCTTTTTTGGTGGAAAGGGCGGGTGAATAAACACGCTCATTTAATGTCAAAATCTTATGGTTTGATATTGTGATATCGCCGTTTTTCTATTTTACATGCAAATAGCACATGTGCAATAAAACATGTAATAATCAAGTAAAATCAAGGAATACGTTAACCTCATATCATTATTCATTACCCAGGGAATAAATGAGAAAGATCAGAGGTGGACAGCAAAGCAGAAGCAATTCCAAACTCATCTATCTGTGGATCTAAAAAAAAAAACTCATCTATCTATCGGCCGCGATTATATTTGATGCATTTTGCATGATTGATATACATCCATGTACTTAAAACGGTAAACCAATCGAGAACAATTGGGGACACTTTTTTAATTTTAATGAGCATTCCAACTTTGTGAAAAGTGACAAAAGTTAACATATAAAAAACTCACAAAGATTTGTATAAATCTAGCAAAAAGGGAATCAATTACTAAAATAAATTGCTAACGATTTTTTTGGAGCATACCCTGACATTAATTTCTTAACTATTCGGCAACATCATGCTTAGATTTTACTGCGATATTAGCTTTAATATTTAATGCTGTTCGTTTACCATAAAATTAATGTACCAGGAAATTGAGTAAAGGCCATTTAAGTTACCGAGGAAAGGATGGTTGTGGATTTGTTTTGGGAGGGAAAAAAGAATAACCATATTTATTGTTTTTGCTAATTTCAATTCGCCTCATCTGCCATTTTTTTGCCAGTTTCGGTTGAGTTTTCAGCCGAGTTGCAACCGCTGAAGTTGGGTCTAGTCGAGTACAGACTTGCATTTTTTTTGAGGTCAAACCCATGTTTTTTATTGCAGGTATGAGCAAACCAAATCCACGATTTTTTTGACGGGTTTGGACCGGAAATTTTTTTTCTGACAACCCTTTTTGTTTATTCTTATTTAAATCAACCTTCTCCAGAAAATTTACCCAAAAAGGGACACTTCGAACATATTTTACTTATCAATATGTCGAGCTATATATATATACACACACCTTGATGCCGTCGAATCTTGGAGTCGGCCACCTGATCTTGGAGCCAAGCTTCGGATTTTGTAGCTGGGTGTTGGATTTTGAATTTGAATTTTTTTTAGGGTTCTTGGGTTTTCTGTGAAAGTCGGGAAGAGAGATTGAGGGAGGCTGAGAGTATTAAGTATTAACTATTATGTTAATAGTATTAAGTTTGTTTTGATTTAACTTTTATGTACTTTTTGTTATTTCAGTTTTTACCGTGTTTTTTTGTTACATTTTTTGGTACGACCGTCCGGTCTGACTGGAAAATGTCTGGTAAGTACAATAAGCATATTTTTTTGCAATTGGTATCCGTATCATGGTCAGATTGGTCCGATCGATAGTCTGACCACATATTTTAAAACCTTGGATTTTTCTATGTCTAATCTTATCTTTAAAAATATTGAGGGCGAATTATATTGTGACAAATATATGAAGTATGATAAAAATTAGATGACAAAAAATAGAAAAAATTGTTCATTAAAAAGGGGGCGGGAACCACCCATCTCTCCTTTTCGGTCACATATCCAAAGGATGGCTCTGCTCATCCTTTTTTTTCTTCTTTTTTTCCAAAATCACCGTAAGCCCCATCCATCTCTCTCCTTTCCAAGGCCACTTGTCACGGACTAACTCTACAAGGCCCAATCTGGCCCGTAAGGGACGACTTATCGAAGATGGGGTTAACACCTGGGAGAGCTTTTTAGGAAGACGTGAAGAAGCTTCTAGCATTTAATATACCTTGGGTTTTTGAGCCGCCATCATTAATGTAGTAGGTGTAGATTTTTGACTTTATAGCCACCTAGTTAATAGGTTTGGTAAAGTAGCATTAATGGGTTAGGTAAAGTAGCATTTATTAGGGAGGCCGGTACGAGTTATGAGGCACGTAGGAGTTGTATATATAGAGTCCTCCAACAAAGTATTCAAGTTTCCCTCTCTAAAGCTACTTATGTGTTGGTTCTCTCTCTAGAGTTCGGAGAGTTGCGAGAGTTAGGCTTACTTAAGTTCAGAGGAGCTTAAGGCCGCACGCGAAACTAGCGAGGGAAAGTTTCTGTCCGTGATAGTTGGTATCAGAGCAGTTCGTGGCAAGATGATGACAAGTGGAAATGTTGTTAGCGAAGTTGTCGACCATGAGTAGAGGCCACAGGAGAAGCAACCCACGAAGAAGGGTACTCGTCGGGACAAGTCGGTGCCGCGAGAAGGTACTAAATCCTAGATGAAGGTGTTTGACAAGTTGAATGCTGCATTCGAGGGGAGCGAGTCCAAGTTAGAGGACTTGGAGCAATGCATCAAGGGGTTGGAGCAAGGAAACGCCCAACTTGAGGAGATGATGCATCACTCGCTCGACCACATGGAGGACCGCATACAAGGGAAGCTCAAGGTTAGCACAGCAAATCTTCAAGCACAGATCGACAACATGTGAGAGACGCTGTCGACCATCCAGGATGAGGTGAAGGCCTGCTTGAGGGCAGTCGCCAACACTAATGTAGTTCCTTCGAAGAGGATTGCTGATGTTCTAAAGTCGATGAGTTTCAAGGGCTCGAGGAACGCGAAGGAGCTTGAGAACTTCCTTTTATGGGCTCGAGCAATACTTCAAGGGGGCGTGCATCATAGACGAAGAGGAGAAGGTTCAGATTGCGTCCAACTATCTACTCGACCTTGTCATGCTGTGGTAGAGAAGGAAGGAAGGCAAGATAAAGAAGGGAACCTGCGTGGTAAATACGTGGGAAGATTTCTGGAGGGAGATCAAGAAGTAGTTCTATCTGGAGAATGTGGAGCACAAGGTGCATGCACATCTTCAAAGACTTGCACACAAGGGGAGTGTGCACGAGTATGTGAAGGAATTCCAGGAGGTCTTGTTGGAGATCGAAGACTTGAGCGACAAGGAGTCGCTCTTTGCCTTTGTCGACAGATTGCAACCGTGGGCGCAGTTGGAGTTGCAGCGACATGGAGTGCAGGATGTCTCTACGGCAATAGTTGTTGCCAAATCCCTGGTGGAGTTCCGAAGGTCCGAGTCACCGAGGAAAGTGAGGAAGGAGGACAAAGGAAAAGGTGGGGGATACCGCACCAAGTCACCGAGTAATGAGAGAGAGTACTGCACCAACTCTCAGTACGATAGAAGGGGCAATCGCACTAACTCTCATTACGAGAGGAGAAGTAATAAGTATGACCACAGCAAGAAGCGCTACGAGAAGGAGAAGCCTCGTGGATGCTTCATTTGCGATGGACCTCATAGGACAAGTGAGTGTCTGAAGAAGGCCAAACTCAATGCGATGCTAGAAGAGGATAAAGCACGTAAGGAGGAGGCGAGAGTGGGAGCAGTAAGGCTCCTAAGCACCATTGGTGCCAAGATGGAGACATCGAAGTTAGAGAGGAAAGGGCGGATGTATGTTACGGCCATCAACACTCAAGAGACCAAGGCTCTTCTCGACACCGGCGCTTCCCACAACTTCCTAGAAGTCAAAGAAGTAACGTGGTTAGGAGTAAAGTTCGAGAAAGAAGAGGGGTCGTTGAAGACGGTGAATGCGAGCCTGATACCGATCTTTGGTATAGTGAGGAACATGATGGTGCGACTCAGTGATTGGCAAGGAGGAGTCGATTTCTCGGTGGTTACGATGGATGACTTCCCAGTTATCCTTGGCATTGAGTTTATGGATAAGGTTGGTGCTTTTCCCATTCCCTTCACTATTACTATGGTGATCATTAGTGAGTCTACTTGTACGTTGCCAATTACGAGAGAAAGGAAGTTGCCCTCAAAAGAACTTTCGGCAATGCAAGTAGGGGAGGAAAAGTCAGCGAAGGAGTCTGAGTTGACCGCGGTGAGTTCGGTCATAACAACTCTCCATGATAAGATCAAGGAGGGTATGAAACATGACCCATTAGTGACACAGTTTGTGACGCAGGTGAGCGAAGGGAAGACTTGCCGATTTTGGGTCGAGGATGGACTACTTTACATCGAAGGTAATTGGCTATTTGTGCTGAGATGGGGAGGCCTTCAGAAGAGCATCATCAAGGAATGTCACAACTTTAAGTGGCCAGGTCATCCGGGGATGGATCATACATAATCCATAGTAGAGGAGTCCTACTATTGGCCGTACATGAGGGACAATGTGGATCTTTACGTGAACTTGACGCAAAGTTACAATAGATAAGAGGTGAAGTGCAGAAAGGGGATCGTAACGAGTTTGCCATATGCGATGTTGGGATGTTAATGTACAATGGTAGGGTGTGTGTACCAGATCAAGCTAAGTTGAAAAGGGGGATATTGGAAGAAGCCCATTGTTCGCCATATACTATGCATCCAGGGAGTACCAAAATGTATCGTACGTTGAAGGATAATTATTGGTGGTCGGGGATGAAGAAGACGTTGCGAACTATGTCGCAAGTTGTTTAGTTTGTCAACAAGTGAAGGTAGAGCATCAATGTCTAATAAGATTGTTAAACCCATTGCCGATACCGGAATGGAAGTGGGAGCATATCACGATGGATTTTGTTACAAATTTGCCAAGAACGTCAAGGAGGCATGATACGATTTGGGTTATCATTGATAGACTTACAAAGTCAGCTCACTTCTTACCTATCGCTATAACCATGATGATGGATAAGTTGGCTCGTTTGTATGTTGGTGAGATTGTGCGTTTGCATGGTGCTCCGGTGTCTATTGTTTTAGATAGAGATCCTCGAATTACTTCTAGATTTTGGCATAGTCTTCAGGATGCCATGGGTACCAAAGTAAGGTTCAGCACTTCTTTTCATCTGCAGACTGATGGACAATCGGAAAGGACTATTCAGATGCTAGAGGAAATGCTACGATCGTGTACTATAAAGTTCGTTGGTAATTGGGATGATCATCTTCCGTTGATTGAATTCGCGTACAACAATAGTTTTCATTCTAGCATTGGCATGGAACCTTATGAAGCCTTATACGGAAGGAAATGTTGATCTCTGATTTGTTGGGATGAGGAAGGTGCAAGGAAGTTTACAGGACCTAAGATTGTTCATGATACCATGGAGAAGGTCAAGGTCATTAAGGAAAGGTTGAAGATAGCACAACAACGTCAGAAAACTTATGCCGATCTCGAAAGGAGACATCTTGAGTTTAATGTCGGCGATAAGGTATTTCTGAAAGTTTCTCCTTAGAAGGGTGTTTTACGATTTGAAAAGCAAGGGAAATTAACACCAAAGTATATTGGTCCTTACGAGATTCTAGAGCGTATTGGACCAGTTGCATATCGTTTAGCGTTGCCGCCTGAATTATCAAAGATTCACAATGTTTTTCACGCTTTGTTGCTAAGGAAATGTATGGTTTGGGAAGAATCTACAATTTTGAACATGGAACAAGTTACGTTGAGAGAAGACTTGACGTATGAAGAGGTACCGATTTAGATATTGGACAGAAAAGAGAAGAATCTACGATCCAAGACAATTCCATTGGTTAAAGTGCTATGGCGCAGCCAGAACGTTGAAGAAGAAACTTGGGAAACCGAGAGTGACATGAGAGCAAAGTATCCGCATCTATTTCATGATATGCGTAAGTAAATTTTGAGGACGAAATTATTTTTATGGGAGGAGAATTGTAAGCCCTCTACCATGCTATGCTTCTTAGAGATGTCGTTAGCTACGTTGCCTTGCAATTTAGTTTCGACGTGTTCCTTTATGCGTTTCAGCTTCAGTGTTGGTTGGTCCATTAGGCGAGTACGAGCATGAAAATGTTGTCACTGCTACTTTGGTGTTATACTAGATTTTTTTTAGTTATTCTAAGATCCTTAGACAACTTTCATTTTGGACACTTAGCCAAATTTTGAGTTTTTATAATTCAGCCTCGGATTTATTGGACAGAATTGAGCTGCTTGGGGAGAATGACCATAACTTTCTCATTTCTTATCCAAAATGGACAAATAAACTCTCTTTAGAAAGCTAAGACATAGCCCTACAAATTGGGTAGACAAAAATTTGTTCAGTTTGTTAGTGGAAGAAGGTGAAAATGGAGCTTGAAGTTGCTGGATTGTGACTGGCCGAGAAAGAGGCAGCCAATCAGGTTGAGTTAGGTGTTTTTATGTGATTAGATGATTAAGAGGCAAGGTAGGCTTAATAGGAACTTATCTAGAGACTTATAACAAGGCTTAATAGGAACTTATCTAGAGACTTATAACACTCAGAACGTACCTTAGGATTTGGGGAAAATTGACTCAAACACTCAGACCAAAATTTTGGAAAGATAAAGAAGCTAGTAGGTGACAAGGTTGAACAAGCAGGCAGGTTGAGAAGAACTAAGTGGTAGGTCTATTTAAGCTCAGATTTAGACTTTGTGGTTGATGAGTTATTTGTAGAGGACTCTCTTAGCTTTCTAACATTATATTATACTTGTTAATTGGATCAAAGGATCAACGAGAAATCGATTTTGAACAACAAGTGTCTGCTGTGGTTGTCCGTAGTATATTCACTCGATTTATTTGATGAAGTATTGAGGTCGGGAGATCAGTTTTAATCTGGCCTAGTTGTTGAGCTCTCAGATTTGAGTATGTTGATGGAAAACGAGTTTGTGGATTGGTTGTGATGGTTGAGGAGATGATTTTTGGTTATGTTGTGATGAAGGACATATAGAGGGGTCATGTTTTGGTGATTTTGTGGGTTGTGGATGATATTAAAGTGATAATCGTTGATTATGTATGCTTGTCGATGGTGAAGTGTGGAAGTAGCGGTGGAATTATGGAAAGTGGGTTATTTGGTTGGATTTAAGTGATGGCTTAGCATGTGTTGGGGCTGTTTTATGCTATTTTGAGTATGTCCATGATTCTTTAAGAATGCGATGGTTATGTAGTGTTCTTATGTTCTTAAGAAGTGGACAACTGACGAGCCAAATTGTTTAGGAGCGTTTAAGGTTTTTGCGAGCGAGAAGGTGGTTAAGGTGAGTTATCTATATTCCTTGCTTATTTTTAGAACTGGAAAATGATTAAGTATCCCTTGAATTCCTTTAAACCATTTCGTTGGATTTCTGTCATTGAACCCATTTTACTGAAAGACCTTCATTTGCGATCTTATTTCTTGATGTGGTTCGTAATTATTCCTATTATTATTCCTTATGGTTATGGGCCTTGTATGATGTTCACGTTTACCCATTATGTTTATAAGGTCTTTGGGACTGCATGTGGTATGCACGATGCCTTTGGGGCATATGCCATATGTCTCGCTCTTTGGGAGCCGTCTATGTGCATATGACTCATGTTTATATTGCATTTATGCTTGTGTAGCATTTATGCCTTATGATGTGACTTAGTACTTGGCTCATGATTTATAAATCTTATGTATACCTTATTATGTACTTTCCGACCTTATGAAACTATTACGTAATATGAATATTATGTATTAACCTCATGTTGCGTATTATCTACTCTCTGAGCTTGTCACACCATTCGTTTCCTTTGTATTCATTTTCTAGATCAGTAGGTTGGTGATCTTAGGAAGCTGTCGTAGAGTCGCGAGAGCTTACGTTCTGAGGTCGAGCCTACGAAGATGTTGTTTTGGATTTTTGGGATTTGCGGATTTTATAATGTTGTTGATATTTTTGGATGGTTGTATAGTTGAGGGATTTGCGAGTGTGTTTAGTTGTTGTGTAGGTGTGTTACGTTGTGGTTTATGTATGAGGCTTGCTTAGATTTGGTTATCGCTAGTTTTTAATCAAATCCTTGCGCCGGTCGCGGCCATTAGGTTATGGGTTGTGACATATCCAATATGGCACTGCCACATGCGGGGTAGACCCAGGGACTAGCTTGATCTTATGATCTACCTCGCATTTAGAAGGAAGTTTCTTTGGCAACTCAGGCAACATCACATCCTTGAACTGGACCAGTACCTTGACAACTCCTTCTGACATATTGCTTGCTAATGCATGTTCCTCTTTCAAGACTGCCAAATATGTGATTTGTCACTTTCTCATGCCTTTAGCGACTTGCATTGCCAAAATTTGCTGGGATCGGATCCTCTCCTCTCTCGACAGCTTTGCCATACATGCCTCGCCTTCGCTTAGAATGCACATGGTATCAGCAAATGGGATCGGTATAGCCTTCACCGAGTCCATGAACTCCATCCCTAGTACGATGGGATAGTTATCCATAGGTACAATGAAGAAGTCTATCGACCCACTCCAATCACCTAAGCACACCTTTTCTCTACGAGTAACTCTGTATATCAGCTTAGGCTGCAAGTTTACAGCTTTCAGCCAACCTTGGTCTCTAACATATGGGATGCCCAATCTCTTCGCCTCCTTAACTTCTAGGAAATTGTGGGAAGCGTTAGTATCGATAAGTGTCCCTTCTTCTCGGTCTTCACATCGGCCTTAATTATGTTAAGGATTTGAAGCGAACCAAATAGAGCTTTGCCTTCTTCAGACAATCCCTGGCTTTATGTGACCTATCACAAAAGAAGCACTTCAATGATCTCCTCTCGAAACTCTTGGTCTCCTTTGTTATATTACCCCGCGAGAAACCTTTGTTGCGCTGATGGTGATCTCCCCCACTCATTTCCTTGCCTTTATCCTTAGAGGGTTTCACCTTCTCAGTCTTCATATACTCCACTAAAGACTCGATGATGGCAATAGCAGTATCAAGATCTTACGCTCCATGTCTTTGGACCTCGATCTTGGCCCAGCTTTGTAAACCATCCATAAATGCAAAGAAAGCTTCCTTATCGGGATAGTCAGATATATCGAGTAGTACCTCAGTAAATTCCTTCACATACTTGCATAAGCTTCCTTTGTGTTGGAGACGCCTTAGCCTTGCTCTCACCTCCTCTTCTACATTTACTGAGCATAATTGCTTCTTGAGTTCGAACTTGAACTCGTCCTATTTGTTGATCGTGCAAAGATCCTTTTCCCGATCTCCAACCTTTCTCCTCCACCATAATATTATGGTATCCTCCAAGTACATGGTCATCATATCGATCTTCTTGGCATCATCCGTGATACCAAGGGCTTTGAAGTATTGCTCCATACTCCAAAAAACGTTCTCGATCTCCTTTGCATTCCTAGCTCCCCTATACGCCTTAAGTCTAGGAACATCAACTCGAGAAGGAGTAGGGCTTACCTTGCTAGACAATATACTTCCCCCTTGAACGACCCCCTTCTTGCACAGAATGAGTTCTTCCTTAGTCGAAGCCAACTCCTTGGTGACCTTCTCCAACTCGTCCTTTAACGAAGCAACCATGGTCGTGAACTTCCCCTCTAGGCTCTTGACTTTGGAAAGACACCTCTCGAGGACCATATTGACCACTCCCTGTACCTCATCTTGAAGCTCATCATGACTCCTCACAAGCTCCACAATGCATAGGTCTATCTCCTCGAACTTGTCTTCTCCCTCAGCAATAGCAAGCTCCACCTTTGCTCGCCGAATTTTCGCTTTCGTCAAAGCATCATGGGATTTTGACCTTCCCCTTTTGGTCTGCTTTACGGCATCAACGCAAGTGACCTCACTATCTGACCCAACCATCTTACTCAGCGATATGCAATCTAGCTCTGATACCAACTATCAAAGACTTACTTTCAAGAGCCGTGCGGCACTAGCGAAACTCACCCAAACTCTTGCTAGTCAGCCTAACTCTCTCGACAACAAGGACACCTTTAGTGGAGAAACTCTCTAACATTGGTATTATTTCTTAGGTCGTTGGATGATACAAATGTGAGGTCCTTGAGGGATATTTATACTTCTCCACCTCCTCAATAGACAGTCCTAGTCTGTTTGATCTGATGGTCACAATTGGCCTTCTAGAGAATTCTGTACAAATATCACACCTCCTTACTATTCACACAAATATCTACTTTTCCTACACATTTCTACACAAGTCTAGAATGATCTCCTAATCTCTAGACTTAGGCGGAGAATGGTAGAAAATTCTGGAGAATCTGGAGCTCGTGACAGTTTGGAGAGGGATGGTAGGGAATGTTTGGGAGCGGACGTGCATAATCTTGTTGGGGATGGGGTAAGGTTTGGGAACCCAATTGTCTCAAATCAATGGTCGAAAATAGGCCCAAATAATTTAGTACAAACGTTGTTGCGCCTAATCTATTTATAAAAAACAAAGGAAATCACAAAATAAGGTGTATCTTTGGGAAAAAAAGTGCATTCTTGAACACAGATTTATGGGTTTTTTATTTGTAGAATTTTATGTCATTTTCTTAAAAATAGTGGGACTCTCTCAATATGGTCTACAACTGAAGATCCACCTCATTATATTTGAAAAAAAATATTATTGTTGGAGCCAGAATAAAAAGTACCCTTTCGAGGGTTTAATCAGTTATTTGCCCTCCTTAGAGTGACCATTTAATATATTTACCCTATTGAGAGTGATCATTATATATATTTACCCTATTGAGAGTGACCATGCTGAAGACACTTTGCCCTTGGTGGAGTGACCTATTCGATACTTTGCCCTCCAAAGAGTGATTTACTAAAGTGCATTACCTAGGAAGGGTGACTAAAGGTACTTTTTGTCCTTTATAGGGGGGGGACCACCATGAGCATTTTCCCTTGTCCAAGGAGGGGTGGATGACTTAGTAAAGTGCTTTACCTATGGAGAGTGACTAAAGTGGTAGTTTGCCCTATAAAGAGGGAGTTAAATCCCCTTGTCCTAGTGATGAGTGTCAAAAACACTCATTACTTATGTACATTTTAGTGTAAATTTAGCGTTTGTTACTTATCGTTTTTACGAGTTTTCTATGTCTTTGTCTTGTTTTTGTACATTTTGTTCTTTTGTCGTGTTTGTTTGCTTTTCTTATGTTTTCTTGCTTTTTAGGAGCTTTATGGACAATTATCTAAGGAGGCACGACCAAGACCTCGAGGAAGCAAGCAAGACGGACTTGACAAGGCAAAATGTTGCAAGAAATGGTCTAAACCGTAGCTACCCGTGGAGGGCGTCAGACTTGACCTCTTGCTACTCAAAAATTCATAACTTTCCCGTCCAACGTCAGATTGATGCGCCGTCAGCGGCATTGCAAAGAAGACATCAGTACCTACAATGTATCCAAACGTGGTCTTCTATTTCGTCGTCTAAGTTGGGGAACTGCTTGATCCAATATCATGGGCCGATTCTACCCGAGTGGGCCAAACTTGGTGGTTTATTTGGGCCAACTTTGGGCTTCTTGGCCCAAATCCGTGGCTGCCATTTTGTGAGGATAAGATGACTCAATTTGGCTGTGACTTGAAGGGAACAAGGATGGCTACACTTCTTTTAACTTGTTGTTGCTAAGTCCTAAAGCTGAAAACATGGATGGAAGAGTTGTTAAGATATTTGTAAAAGAATTAGTTGTTAAGTTAATTTTGGCTTGTAATATGACTTAGTATTATTATGTTAGTTAAGAAAAAAAAAGGGGTCAGCCAAGGCAAGGAGAAAAAAACGTACCAAAGAAAGGAGAAAAAGAAAGGAGAGAAAGAAAGGAAAAAAGAAAGAAGGAAAAGAAGGAGAAGGAAGAAGAAGAAAAAGAAGAACCAAGCTTGTGCTTGGAATTTGTAAACCTCTCTTGCCTTTTCCATTCATGCTTTTCTTGCTTGATTATGTAAATTAAATGAATGATAAGTGTATTTATGTATTAAGTATGTTTATGTTCAAGTTTTGTGCAAATATGTGTGAGTAGTTTACTTGGTGGTGTGATGCCTTGAAAGCTTAAGCTTGTTTATGGTTTTGATTGGTTAAAATAAAATGGTTCATGTACTTGTTAAAAGACTTAAAGCTTGGTCTAATTTGATCACTTAGAACCAAAGTTAATAATCGAGTCTTGAGACCGAGAGGAGATAGACTCGATCAAAATATTAACTTGTTGATTCGTTGCCTCGTGAGATGTGGACTCCTCCTTGGTGATGAATTATCCAAAGGGTGATACTTATAGTTGTTGTTTAGTTAGGATTAAGTGACTCGTGGGGGTGAGAGCACATCGAGCTCACTTAATCCTAGGTAAAGATCAACTTAGATTGATCTTGTGCAAGAGCATGGATCCGTTGCCTTGAAACACCCGGATCATGACACGAGCTAAATAAACCCAACGAACCATTAGTTCACTTAAGTGATTTAGGCGTCACACCACTCTTGTTTTTAGTTGATATATACCTTGTGTTTTTGTGTGATCTTGCATGACTTAAATTGATCTTGTTGTTATTTTATGTATGTTAGTTTGCTAAGTCACCTAAACCAAACCAAAGAAGCAAAGTCATAAAATTCCTAAAATTTGATAAGTAAGCCGAGTAAGGCATCACTCAATCCCTGTGGGTTCGACAACTCTACTTCATAAACTATATTGCATCGGAGGCATGTCAAAACTACCTCTCATCACCTAGGAGGAGTTTGGTAACTCTTCAAAGCACTTTACCTATCAAGAGTAACTAAAGCAACATTTTGCCCTCCCAATGGGGATAAAGTCGCATATTTCTCCTTGTTTAAGGAGGGGAGTATGTGACTTTTGGAAGTACTTTACGTGCTAAGGGTGATTAAATTGGTATTTGTTTCCTTTAAAGGGAGGTTGTACCCTCCCAACAAGGAGAGGCGTTCGACTCTAATCTCACCGAGGATGGTAGTTTTGGCCTCCTAATAGGAGAAGACCCTCAACCTCCCAATAGAGGAAGACCATTGTGCCATCGATAGGCAAAGGGTATATGGCCTCCTACCCTTGCCAAGGAGAAAGTATTTTCAACTCTTTGCACCCTGATGTACGTGTAAACATACATGTTTTCGGGCATATTTATCATATCATTCGATCATGTTTTTAGTCATTTTGTTTATGATTAGTGTAGCGTTAGTTGTGTTTTGATGTTTAGTCAAGAATTCAGATCTTTGTTGGTGTTATTTATGTTTTGTAGGAATCGGAGTAGGCGACCAGTCGTTCAAGAAGGGAAGAAAAGCTGAAGATCGTGGTGTAGCGGTCGCTACACTTTGTAGCACTTGCTAGTTTCGAGCAGCCAATTTTCCCCGATTTTCTATAGCAGTCGCTACATTTTGCAGTGGTTACTACACCCCCAATTTTCATCCTGTAGCGGTCACTATAAAGTGTAGCGGTCGCTACACATGCTGTAGAAGCCAAGAAAAGCTGCAAACCGAAAGCAAACCACTTGTAACCACAAATTGATCAACTTGCAGCCAATTTTGTTGATCCAAGACAGCTCAATTCCCTCTGGCAAGCACATTGGAGTGGCTATAAATGGAGGAGGCAATCCAAGGGAGAAGGCATTGGAGTCCAAGGAGTAGAATAGGCAAAAAAATCACATTTGTAGACTTCAATCTTAGTTAGATTCATTTTTATTTTTGAAGAACAAAGGTTGTATGCAACATTCTAATTCATTAAATCAAAGAGGTACCTTTATTTCATTTGGCATAAAAGTTCATTTTACATTTCAAGTTTTCTTATCTTTGTTTTAAATGAATGTTGTGTATGTGTTCATTGGTTAAGTAGTGATAACTTGACTAAGATCATAAACTACATTTGTTGTTCATATTAAATGATCGATTAATGAACGTGCATGTTCTTGAATCAAGGTGATAGGTTGATTTAGAACATAATCGTTTATTGTCCATTAAATCATATTTAGCTTATTACACTCTTCTAATTTAATATTGTTATTACAATCTAGGCTTGACAAACCTAAGGTAGTAACCATATTAAGATCAGTATTATTAGATCCAAAATGTTCTTAGTTGATCCTCTTAGCTTAAGATCTTGATTACATAATCTGGTACTTAGCAACAAATTCTATTTTCCCTGTGGAGACGACCTTACTTATCACTTTATTACTTATTGTGATCATGTACTCTTGCACGCATTATTTAGATTCATGTTTGGACGCATCAAGTTTTTGGCGCCGTTGCCGGGGAGGCTTTGAATTTGTTATTGTTAATATTGGATATAGTGTTCAGAACTTTGAGACTAAGCTTTATACACTACTTGTTTATCACTACGCTTGATCTTGTTTGTTGAGTGTAGTAATAGTGTAGGAAGTGTATGCCCATTACTCGTCAAGACAACCAATGTCTTCAAGAGTACGATCTTGAGATTGAACACACTTTTCATCAAAGGAGGAACCAGCTCAGGAGAGTGATGGCTAATCGACAGATAGTTAACGCATCCAGGGCCATGAGGAACAAATCGCATCTAAGGCTTATCGATCTCAGATCGAGCATAGCCTATCCAACAGTTGAGGCAACAATTTTGAAATAAAAAGTAACCTTCTCAATATGGTTCAACAAGACCAATCTGGAGGTTATCCTTCTGAAAATCCTGCCAAGCATATCCAAAGGTTCGAAGACCATTGTTCGATGATCAAGTATAATGGTGTCTCACCAGATGCCATTAAACTCAAATTGTTCAAATATAGCCTGAAGGACGATGCTTAAGAGTGGGTAGATTCATTTCCTACTAGAACTTTCACCACGTTGGAGGAGCTAGCCGATAAGTGTCTGTCAAAGTATTATCCTCCAGGTAAGACCACGCAACTCCGTAATAAAATTTCTCATTTTAAGCAACAATGGGGCAAATCTCTCCACGAGGCTTGGCATCATTTTAAGGGATTACTCCATGATTGTCCACATCATCAAATGCTGGATTAGATGCTTATCCAAACATTCTACAATGGATGTGAGTTGCAAATTTGAGTCAACTTAGATGCCACTGCGGGAGGTAATTTGATAGAGAAAGAAAAAGCTGATGGTTTTTGAATCATTGAAGCCATGGCTACTAATAATCACGAGTGGGGTGATCAAATCGAAAGAAGAAAAGTTGCCAGCATACAAGACAATGATGAAGTTGTTGCATTGAAGGCACAAGTCACTGCACTCACGCAAATGTTCCAGAGTTCAATGGCATCACAAACATCATCATCCTCTCAGGTATGTGAAATTTGCACCGGTTTGCATGGTACGGACGCTTATTCTTTAATTGCTAAACCTGTTAATTTTGTAGGAAATGCCAATCGGAATAATGATCCATATTCCAACAGATATAACTCCAGTTGGAGAAACCATCCAAACTTTTCATGGAAGAACAATGCAGGTCAGAATGTACCCCAACAGCCAAGACCACCATTCGGAGGAGTCAATGTACAAGGTCCTCCACCTTAGCAATATCAGCCGTACCAGCAAAGATGGTAACCATGAGCACCACCACCAGAAGATGCTCGAAGTGAGGAATTGCAAAAGCAAGTGCTAAGCCACGAGGCAACAATCCAGAACTTGGAAGTACAAATCAGCCAGCTCGCATCGCAACTAAATACAAGATAGCCAGGCTCGCTTCCAAGCAACACCGAGCCTTCGCCAAGCAACCAACAACAACGCAAGGCCATTACCACCAAAAGTGGCCTCGATTTTAGGGAAGAATGTGGCGACTCCAGTAGCCAAGCCATCAGCTAAGCCAGTAAGCAAGGAGGAAGAAGAACTATGAGTAATTCCTACCGTAGTAGCTAAGGAAAAGCCCATAGAGGAAGTGATCAAGTCAAAACCAGAAAGAGTGTACCCTCTACCACCATTTCCATAAAGGGCGAATAAGCAAGCTTCGCATCCAAGCTACCAAATGTTTCTAGAGCTCTTTGATGCGTGTCCAACTAGGATCAATTATACGTGCAAGAATCACACAATCGCACAAGTAATATCATGATAAGTAGGATCATCTCCACAGGGAATAGCGGATGAAAATTGTTCGTCAAGTACCAGTTTATGCTTTCCTAGATCTTAAGCTAAGCGAACGGGTCGTTGGGTTGATGATTTAACACTATTACTACCAATGATGTCACAAAATCTCAAGGTTGTCAATCTTAATCTTTTAATGAAACTTCTAAACTACAAACTCGATATCACCACGAACCTAAGTTTGTCAAGCCTAGATTCATTAACAACATCAAGTTGAGATAAGCGTATGAAAGTTATGATCTAAACCAAGTTGTCATCCTTGATCATCGAATAAACATTCATTTAATTGGAACTAATTAAGAACATCAACAAAAAAGATAATCTTAAGAACCAAGCAAAGGAAAGTACCTTGATGAAACCAAATCCAAAGTTGTTATGGAATTCTTAAGAACAACACAAGAACATCAAATGAAAATCTAAAAAATCAAGTTCTAGCTTGGAGGTTTTTGCTTCTAAGCTCTAGATGATCTCCTTTTCCTCCTCCAAGTTTTTTCGTAATGGCAGCCTACTCCCCTTCTTGTCCTCTCCCGTGAGTGCTTGCCACCCAAGCAATAGACCAAGTCAAGTGGGAAGTTTGGTGAGGTATTTCTTTAGGTTCTCTGTCGGGGGCCAGTGTATGCTGGGATGCCAGCGCATGCTGGGGTTGCATTCTACCCCTTCTTGCATGTTTCTCGCTTCTGGCTTGAACGAGGCCAGCGTACGCTGGGGTAAGCTACTGCCCCTTTCTTCTCTTTCTCGCCTCTCCTTCTCGAGCTAGCCCAGCAAACACTGGGTGGCCAGCGTTCGCTGGCCTTGCATTCTGCCCCCCATCGTTCTCTTGCCTTCAAGCATCAACTCGTCGCCCAACTCATTGCACAAGTCCACCGATCATAGCTCCAAGTCCTCAAATGCTCCAAAACACCTACAAAACACACAAAAGCAACAGATAATCTTCTCCTTGACAAAACAAACCAAATTAAACAAAATGTAGACAAAACTCAACTAAACATTTCCTAAAACATGATGAAAACTTAACAAACTAAGACTAAACGAATGCATGTTCTCACATGCATCACACCCCTACACTTACTTCTTTGCTTGTCCCCAAGCAAAGTGCACCAGAAAACCAACAAGTGGCACCATCAGAATTCAAACATTCATCACAAGATCATCCCCACAATCACACACATCACACCCTTGAGCATTATGAATGCAAATTCCATAGGCAATTATACCCTCAATCATTTAACCAAGTTTTCACACCTAGTGTTTCCGACTAGAGAGTTAATCACTCGTAGGATAGGATTGATGTAAACTCACATGTGTATGGTGGTCAACTATCCTACTCTCGTGTGCACATTCGAGGTCTATAAGATCATACCAAAACACACTCGAAACAAAGTAGATTATGCCATATGAGGGGTTTTTATTAGGTTTTATTGAGGCTAAAGGTAAAGGTGGGAAGATACAAGTATAGTGGTGATGTCAAAACCACTTAATCCAAGAGTTATATAAGAAGCTAACTCTCGACTATACTACAAACCTCACCTTATTATGCATATACACTCAACCCTAATTGCCCACATCCTAAAGAAGCAGAAGTATAAGATAAGTTGCTCACATTTACTTGTGCCCTTTTTTTTCTTTCCTACTTTCCACTTTTCCCTTGATTTCTTTTTTTTTCTTTTTCACTTTCCTCAAGAGAATTTCTTTTCATTTTTTTTCTTTCTTTTTCTTCTTTCTTTCCCAATTTTGCACAGTTACTTAGCAACTTATCCCAACTTTTTGATCATTGGCTTCAATTCTACCCGTTTTCATCCCAAAGTATGTACAAAAAAAATCCCCCAAAGCGATACTACTAGATGAACCCTTACAAAACATTCCCCAAAAATATCCTAATTCTTCGGATTAAGCAGTTAAAGGTAGGTGGGGTGATGAGAATTGGCTTACGGGTTTCAACTGATAATTCGACAATTAAGCTCAGACTCGATGGGGGTTATACACTGGATAAAATCAGGATTTTGATCCTCGACACTCTCTACCTCATTGAGTTATGCTAGGTAATCCTTCTAACACTCCCATCGCTCAAACAATGCACACACCTCATGAATAAAATGAGGACTGGTTATCCTCGCCATTGGCTCAAAGATTCTCACAAGGTCACTCGTTAATTCACTAGTCTAGTCTACCGGGTGTAACGACTAGTCTAAATGATCGAGGATATAATTGCTTACATCTTAAAATTCACATTGCTCAAGAGTGTTGAATGCATGACATGGAGATTTTCTTATGACAAAAAGTTCAAAATTTCCGAGGATTTTTCATCATATGCAACAGACTCTAACACACTTTAATCAAAAACACAAAACACACTCAAACAGACTCGATCACATGCAAAATAACAAACAAGATCAACAAACAAGATCAAACAAAGTAAAAAGAGAGACAGCACAGCAAGATCAACACAAATAACGCAACATAAGCACACACACAAAACAACACCCCCACACTTAGAAGACACATTGTCCTCAATGTGCAAAGAAAAACATTCTTCAAAAGATAAAAACAAACATAACATGACAAGTAGAAACAAAAACTAAACAAGAATGAGGAGAAGAAGGAGCATGTGATCATTGTTCCGGAGGTGGTTAGAGGTGGTTCCGGAGCCATTCCCATTGAGTTCGGTTGTAGGCTTGATCTTCCTGATATTGTTGCTAGTGCTCAGTTTGGTCTGCGGCGTTGGCCCGTACTTCGATCTCTAGGTCGGTGATTCGCTGGGCAAGGTTGATGATATCCGCTTGTTGTTCTAGAACATGGACATTTTCTTCCTCTTGTATGTGTTTCCGGACACCTGGGCGATCTATATATGGGATGACCACATATTGTAGAGTGCCATGCCTAATATTTCCGGTCTTTGACATCAGGTGCCATTTCGCCAGCTGGTCGCGATCAATGCTTGTTGGTCATAGCATGGTTTTTGGAACGGGTGGGTTTTCTACAAACTCATTAACAAGCATAGCAACAATATGGCCTAATCCTAGCCATTGAGGGTTAGGCAATTCCACAGTACGTTTAATCACATCAATGATCAATAAAAATGTGTTAAATTGGCGGTGATGTTGTGCACAAGATATAGCATACAGTTGTGGTTTGGTAACCTTACTGCTTTCATGTTGGCTACTAAAGCAAAGGGCCATGAATTGATGCAGAACACACCAGTGGAGTTCCCTAAGAAGGATGGTGGGTGCTTGTGTTCTATAGCGAGGCAAACCAGTTAAAGCTTGCCAAGCCATATGTGCACCGGTATTACTATCAAAATCAAATAGACCTCCCCCACACTTAATTCCAATCAAGTCATGCAACATTTGCTCATTCACAGTCATGACTGTGTCATGTATGCATGCCGTGAATGAAGAATTGTTCTCGGTAACAACCACTGTGCAAAAGAACTCAAGGACAGCAGTAGTGTTGATGCTTACATACATATCAACAAAAAAATGCCACCCTAATTCATCTATAGCCTCATGAAGCTCATCCCCACATCCAGCACGTCCCATCTCAATGAAGTCTATCGTTTGATAAATAACAAAATTGCAATCCTTAAACTTAAGGTACCTCTCACCCTCCCATTCTTCATGCATAGGGAAAGGGGCTTTGTACCTTTGGGTGAGGTCCACGGGTCGCGAGCTTTGTCCCGGCTCCATCGTACTTCGGCGACGTTTGATTGAAGGTGTCTTGCCCATGTTGAATTGGTTGAATCAAATCGAAGGTCTTAGCAAGGAGAACAAAACCCAGTTGTCAGATCGTGATTTCGTTGCCGGACGAAGTCGAAATCTACAAAACAAAGTCGAATTAGGGAGTTTTTGTTCTTGGAGGGAATTAGGGGAAGTTTGAAATGGGGAGGAAGTGAAGGAGGAGGAAGGCTGAGTTGGCATTTTGACCCTGAAATCCTGAAGGCCAGTGTTCGCTAGTAAGCCAGCGTACACTAGGGTCCCGTTCTGCCATTTTGGTGCTCTTTCCAAACATGGCCAGCGTTCACTGGGTGGCCAGCGTACGCTGGGGTTCACTTCTGTCCCTTTCATGCTTTTGCCCCTGAACAAGCTATTGATCTACAAAACTAACACAAATGACATATTTTTCGAGGGTAACCATATTTACATTCCCCTAGAAACCCACAAACTCAGGAAAACTCAGACAAGTGACTCGAAAAATTCAAAAGAGAATTGAAAGAAGAATGTAGTTCTAAGTTAACGTCGTTAGCTTGACAGTAGTAATGTCTTACTAAGATGCTTCACCAAGATCAACATGGGATTCTAATTTATCAAATTGATCACCAAGATATGCTTTCAAATGTTGTCCGTTGACCTTGAACTCTATTTTGGTATTATCATCATGAATTTGGATAGCACCATGCGGAGAAACTTCAACAACCGTGTATGGACCGGTCCATCGGACTTGAGCTTACCTGGAAAAAACTTTCGTCACGAATTGTACAATAATACCTGTTGACCAACAAAAAATTCTCGGCGGAGAATTTTCTTATCATGCAACCTCTTTATTTGTTCCTTGTAGTGCCGTGCATTATCATAAGCACTTAGGCAAAATTCCTCCATGGCTTCAAGTTGCAACATTCTCTTCTTGCCAGCTTTCTCAAGATTTAGATTTATCCGGCAGAGAGCCCAATAAGCTTTGTGTTCCAACTCAACCGGAAGGTGGCATGCTTTCCTATAAATCAATTAGTAATGAGACATACCTATCGGGGTTTTGTAGGCAGTTCTGTAAGCCCATAATGCATCGTCTAGCTTGCTGGACCAATCCTTCCGTGATGGGTTGATAATAGCCTCTAAAATTTTCTTGATTTCTCGATTAGAGACTTCAACTTGTCCACTGGTCTAGGGATGGTAAGCTATAGATATCTTATGTGTGACCCCGTATCTTGCTAGTGCATTTGCCAGTAGGTTGTTTCAAAAGTGTTTTCCACCGTCGCTGATAAGAACTCTTGGGGTGCCAAATCGACAAAAAATGTTCTTCTAAAGGAACTTAATCACTACCTTAGCATCATTGGTTGGAAGTGCGACAGCTTCTACCCATTTGGAAGCATAGTCCACTGCAAGAAGAATGTAAAGATTTTGGTCAGACAAAACAAATGGACCCATGAAATCAATACCCCATACGTCGAATATCTCAACCTCCATGATGCCCATCTGTGGCATCTCGTGATGACGGGAAATGTTGCCCATCCTTTGGCAGCAATCACATTTGCATACAAACTCAGCGGCATCCTTAAAGAGTGTAGGCCAATAAAAACCACTTTGCAATACTTTGGCTGCTGTGCGTTCTCCTGCGAAGTGACCACCATAAAGAGAGGCATGACAGTTGTGTAGAATGAGTTCTTGCTCTTCTTGCGGTACACATCTCCTTAGTAGTTGATCCTTTCCTTGCTTGAACATGTATGGTTCATCCCAAACATAGTACCTGACATCACGCAAAAACCTTTTCTTCTTGTTGGAAGAGATGTTAGAAGGTATGATGTTGCTTACAAGGTAAGTCACATAGTCAGCATACCATGGAATAGAAATGACATCTAAAGCATACAACTGCTCATCCGGAAAAAATTCATTGATAGGAAAAGAGAATGTTACCAATTTGTGTTCTAGGCGTGAAAGGTGATCGACCACTGGGTTGTCTGCACCCTTTCGGTCTCGAATTTCTATATCAAATTCTTGGAGAAGGAGGATCCATCTAATAAGTCTTGGCTTAGCATCCTTCTTGTTGAATAGGTAACGAATAGCAGCATGGTCCGTGTACACCGTCACCTTGCTATCGAGTAAATAAGCCCGGAATTTGTCGAGAGCAAAGATTATAGCAAGAAATTCCTTTTCTGTAGTCGCGTAGTTAATCTGAGTATCATCTAGAGTGCGACTTGCATAGTAAATAGCATGGAATCCTGTAGTCTTTTTCTGACCAAGCACTGCCCCAATAGCGTAATCACTTGCATCACACATAATTTCGAATGGAAGCTTCCAATCTCGAGATATGATTACTGGTGCCGACACAAGTGCCTTCTTTAGCTTGGTAAAGGCTTCTTGGCATGCTTCGTCAAAAATGGACGGAGCTTCCTTCTCAAGCAACCTACAAAGAGGCTTAGTTATCTTTGAGAATTCTTTAATGAAACGCCAATAAAACCCAGCATGTCCTAGAAAACTCCGTATTCCCTTGACATTTAACGGAGGTGGTAGTTTGTCGATGACCTCCATTTTAGCCTTGTCAACCTCTAGTCCATTGCTTGATATCTTGTGACCAAGTACCACACCTTCTGTCACCATGAAATGACATTTTCCCCAGTTAAGCACCAAGTTAGTCTCTTTGCATCGTTCAAGCACTTTACCCAAGTATGATAAACATTCTTGATATGAATTTCTGAATACTGAGAAGTCATCCATAAAAATCTCAATCTGCCTCTCCACCATGTCCGAGAAAATAGCCATCATGCAATGCTGAAACTTTGCAGGTGCATTACACAATCCAAATGGCATGCGACGAAAAGTAAATGTACCGTATGGGCAAGTGAAAGTTGTCTTCTCCTGATCCTCTGGTGCAATGGCAATCTGGAGATATCCTGAGTAACCATCCAAGAAGTAATAAAAGGTGTGTCCTGCCAACCTGTCCAACATCTGGTCAATGAATGGTAATGGAAAATGATCCTTCCGAGTTGCCTTGTTGAGCTTTCAGAAGTCAATGCAAACTCTATGGCCAACTACCATCCTTGTCGGTATGAGCTCGTTATTGGCATTGGAAATGACAGTGATGCCTCCTTTCTTTAGTACACATTGTGTTGGGCTCACCCACTTCGAGTCTGAAATAGGGTAAATGATATTGGCGTCAAGCCACTTAATAACTTCTTTTCTCACTACCTCCTTAAGATTCGGATTGAGTCTTCATTATGCTTCCACTGATGGACAGAAATCATCCTCTAGAATAATTTTGTGCTGACAAAGCGAAGGACTAATCCCTTTTATATCTCCAAGTGTCCATCCAATAGTTTCTTTGTGCTCGCCTACCAACTTGACAAGTTGCTCTTCTTGATCTTGATCCAATGAAGCAGAGATGATTATTGGCAATTTTTTTTCTTCGTCTAAATAAGCATACTTGAGATGTGTTGGAAGTGACTTGAGCTCCAATTCTGGTGGTGCAACGGTAGATGACTGTAGCTTAGGCCTTGGTATGTCATCTAGCTCCAATGATTCTGCCGAGCGTACCTATGCCACCTTTTCTCTAGAATCTTCGATGTTGTAAACATCCTCCCAAAGACTTTCTTGTACTTGCTCTTTTTCCTTCACAGAAACAATCTCATCCACAACATCAATCTGATAGCAATCATCCTCCGTAGATGGGTACTTTGCTGCTTCAAACACATTGAATACAACCTCATCATCACAAACCTTAAACCGAAGCTCACCTTTTTCCACATCAATGCTTGTCTTTCTGGTGGCTAGGAAAGGTCGACCAAGGAGGAGTGGTACATCTCGATCTTCCTCCATCTCTATGACAATGAAATCTACTGGAAAAATTAAGGTGTCCACCTTGACTAGCACATTCTCCACAATCCCCTTTGGTCTTGTTACTGATCGATCGACAAGTTGTAAGACTATCGAAGTGGACTTCATGTCTCCCAACCCAAGCCTTCAGAAAATTGAGAAAGGCATGAGGTTGATGCTGGAACCAAGATCAATCAATGCCTTCATGAATGTTTGATCTCCGATAGTACATGGAATAGTGAAACTTCCGGGGTCCTTCATCTTCTGAGGTAGCTCGTGGCTTAAAACTGCGCTATACCCTCTCGTTAAAGGAATAACTTCAAAATCGTCTATGCTCCACTTCTTTGAAATAAATTCCTTTATCCACTTCCGGTATGTTGGCATTTGTTCAAAAGCGTCAAGGAGCGGTATGTTGATATGGAGATTCTTAAAAAGCTCTAAAAATTTGTGATAGCTTGGGTGCATGACTTGTTTGTTCAACCTTTGAGGAAATGGTGGTGGAGGGTACTTTCTTTCTTCTTTCTTCTCGGACTGCCTCTTTTCATCTTTTTCTCCAGATTGTGCCCCCAGTGGATGCTGGGTCGCTAGCGTACGCTGCCCTTGGCTACTGCCATAATGATCTTCTTTTTCAGACAAACCCAGCGGGTGCTGGTTGGCCAGCGTACGCTGCCCTTGGCTACTGCCATAATGATCTTCTTTTTCAGGTGTTGGCTTGAGCTTGACTGCTTCGTCCAATGACTTATTTTCTCCAATGATAGGATTAACTTGTAGTTCCTCTTCCTCTTCCGCAACTATCTTCCTTGGTGGAGGGTTCACTTGAGTCTTCACCACATTCTTTCCCAAGTCCAAACCACTTCTAGTTGTTATTGCCTTGCAATGCTCTTGTTTGGTGGGAGGAACTTCGGTGTTGTTCGGAAGAGTTCCAGGTGGTCTTGTGTTGAGTTGTGATGCCAGTTGGCTGATCTGTATTTCAAGATTGTGAATTGTTGCTTCATGGCTCAACACTTGCTTGCGCAACTCATCCTCTCCTTGTCGATCTTGCAGTGGTGGTCCTTGTTGCTGCCACCTTTGTTGATATGGTTGAAATTGCTGAGGTGGAGGACCTTGTACATTCCCACCTCCGTAAGATGGTCTCGGATGTTGAGGTACCTGCTGTCCTGTATTGTTCTTCCATGAAAAATTTGGGTAGTTTCTCCAACCCAGGTTATACGTACTGGAATATGGATCATTATTATTCCTATTAGTATTACCCACAAAATTGACAGGCTCAGTGATTAATGAACAACTATCTGTGCTATGCGATGTAGTACAAATTTCGCAAACCTGAGGAGATGAAGTTGCTTGCAATGACATTGATCCTTGCACTAGTTGTGTAAGTGTTGCAACTTGAGCTTTCAAAGCATTTACCTCATTATTGTCTTGTACACTAGCAACTCTTCTTCTCTCGGTTCGATCTCCCCAATCATGGTTGTTAGTTGCCATGGCTTCAATGATTTGGAAACCATCAGCTTCTGACTTATTTGTTAGATCTCCTCCAGCTGCTGCATCTAGGTTGACTCAAATTTGCGACTCACATCTATTATAAAACGTTTGGATAAGCATCCATTCTGGTATCTGATGATGTAGGCATTCGCAAAGTAGTCTCTTGAAGCGATGCCAAGCCTCGTGCAACGATTCACCACCTAGCTGTTTAAATTGAGAAATCTTATTACGTAGTTGAGTGGTTTTACCTGGAGGATAATGTTTTTCCAAGAACTTGTCGGCAAGCTCATCCCATATTGTGAAAGTGTCGGCTAGAAATGAATCTACCCACTCTCTAGCATCATCTTTCAAACTATATTTGAACAGTCGAAGCTTGATGGCATCTGATGTGACACCATTGTACTTCACTGTCAAACAATGATCGTCAAAGTTTCGGATGTGCTTTGCTGGATTTTCTGAGGGATAACCTCCAAATTGTTCTTTTTCAACCATTGAAAGGAGGTTGCTCTTGATCTCGAAATTGTTTGCCTCCACGCTTGGATACTCAATGCTTGATCAAAGATCAACAAGTCTCGGGTGTGACTTGTGTCTCATGGCGGTAGGAACTACTTGTCGATCACCCATCTCTTCTATATGTAAGTTTCTTCTCCTAATTCGTCGAATAGTTCGTTCAATCTCCGAATCTTGCTCAAGAAGAGGTTGGTTCTCACGATGAGTATTTGGCATTCACCTCCTGTACTTGTATGGTACTATAACACTCAACAGAGAGGATTAAATGTAATAAGTAACAATGAAACAAGTAACAAAGCTTAGTCTCAAAATTAAGAACACTAGTTCCAATATTAACGAAAACAACTTTCAAACTCAAAATTCCCCAGCAACGGCGCCAAAAACTTGATGCGTGTCCAACTAGGATCAATTATACGTGCAAGAATCACACGATCGCACAAGTAATATTGTGATAAGTAGGATCGTCTCCACAGGGAATAGCGGATGAAAATTGTTCGTCAAGTACCAGTTTATGCGTTCCTAGATCTTAAGCTAATCGAATGGATCGTTGGGTTGATGATTTAACACTATTACTACCAATAATGTCACAAAATCTCAAGGTTGTCAATCTCAATCTTTTAACGACACTTCTAAACTACAAACTCGATATCACCACGAACTTAAGTTTATCAAGCCTAGATTCATTAACAACATCAAGTTGAGATAAGCGTATGAAAGTTATGATCTAAACCAAGTTGTCATCCTTGATCATCGAATAAGCATTCATTTAATTGGAACTAATTAAGAACATCAACAAAAGAGATAATCTTAAGAACCAAGCAAAGGAAAGTACCTTGATGAAACCAAATCCAAAGTTGTTATGGAATTCTTAAGAACAACACAAGAACATCAAATGAAAATCTAAAAAATCAAGTTCTAGCTTGGAGGTTTTTGCTTCTAAGCTCTTGATGATCTCCTTTTCCTCCTTCAAGTTTTTTTGTAATGGCAGCCTACTCCCCTTCTTGTCCTCTCCCGTGAGTGCTTGCCACCCAAGCAATAGACCAAGTCAAGTGGGAAGTTTGGTGAGGTATTTCTTTAGGTTATCTGTCGGGGGCCAGCATACGCTGGGACGCCAGCGCACGCTGGGGTTGCATTCTGCCCCTTCTTGCCTTTTTCTCGCTTCTGGCTCGGACGAGGCCAGCGTACACTGGGGTAAGCTACTGCCCCTTTCTTCTCTTTCTTGCCTCTCCTTCTCGAGCTAGCCCAGCGAATGCTGGGTGGCCAGCGTTCGCTGGCCTTGCATTCTGCCCCCCCCATCGTTCTCTTGCCTTCAAGCATCAACTCGTCGCCTAACTCATTGCACAAGTCCACCGATCATAGCTCCAAGTCCTCAAATGCTCCAAAACACCTACAAAACACACAAAAGCAACAAATAATCTTCTCCTTGACAAAACAAACCAAATTAAACAAAATGTAGACAAAACTCGACTAAACATTTCCTAAAACATGATGAAAACTTAACAAACTAAGACTAAACGAATGCATGTTCTCACATGCATCACTCTTCAAAAATCTACACATCAACATCCCACTCCTCGACGCATTTAAGCAAATGCCCACCTACCAAAATAGATCAAGGAGTTCATTTCAAAGAAGAGAAACATTGATGATTTTGAAGTCATTCCACTAACAAGAGGTTGTAGTGCAGTTCTGAGCTAGGAGCTACCTCAGAAAATGAAGGATCTTGGGAGCTTTACCATTCCATGCACCATCGGAGATTAAATCTTCAAGAAAGCACTTATTGATCATGGTTCTAGTATTAACCTTATGCCATTTTCAATTTTCAGGAGGCTTGGATTGGGAGACATGAAGGTAACATCAATCGTTCTCCAACTTGTAGATCGATCAGTAACAAGACCAAAAGGGATAGTGGAGAATGTACTGGTAAAAGTTGACACTTTGATTTTCCCTGTAGATTTCATTATGATGGAGATGGAGGAAGATCGTGATGTGCCACTTCTTCTTGGTCGACCTTTCTTGGCCACTGGAAAGACAAGCATTGACATGGAAAAAGGGGAGCTCTGCTTTAAGGTAAGTGATGACGAAGTGGTGTTTAATGTTTTTGAAGCTGCTAAGTATCCAGTGGTGGAAGATGATTGTTATCGGATCGATGTGGTGGACAAAATTATTGTTGAAAAAGAAGAAGATCAAGTACAGGAGGATGCATACGAAGATGATGAAAGCATGAAGGGTTCTGGAGAAATAGTGTCATAGATTCAATTGGCAGAATCATTGGAACTCGATGATACACCATGGCCAAAGTTGCAGTCATCCATCATTGCACCACCAGACTTAGAGCTCAAGCCGCTTCCTGCTCATCTCAAGTATGCTTATTTGGATGATGCACACAAGCTACCGATTATTATTTCTGCTTCCTTGGATGAGAATCAAGAAAGACAACTACTCAAGGTGATAGCTGAGCATAAGGAGGCCATTGGATGGACACTTGGGGACATTAAGGGAATCTGTCCTTTGTTATGCTAGCATAAGATCATTCTAGAAGACAACTTTAGTCCAATCATGGAAGCTCAAAGAAGGCTCAATCCAAAGCTCAAGGAGGTGGTTAGGAAAGAAGTCATCAAGTGGCTCGATGCTGGCATCATTTATCCCATTTCGGATTTGAAATGGGTAAGTCCGACTCAATGTGTCCCAAAGAAAGGAGGTATCACAATAGTTTCCAATGCAGACAATGAGCTTATCCCAACAAGAATAGTGGTAGGCCACAGAGTTTGTATCGACTTCCGGAAACTCAATAAGGCCACTCGGAAGGACCACTTCCCACTACCCTTCATTAATCAGATGTTGGACCAATTGGCAGGTCACGCTTTCTATTGTTTCCTGGATGGTTATTCTGGCTATCTTCAGATTGTCATCGCACCAGAAGATCAGGAGAAAAGCACCTTCACCTGTCTTTACGGTACATTTTCTTTCTGTAGAATGCAACTCGGATTATGTAACACACCTGCTACTTTTTAGCACTATATGATGGCCATTTTCTCGGATATCATCTCGACAATCCAGTGGTAACATTCTCTTCTCCTATAAATAAATCTTTTCCTGATGAACAATTGTATGCATTGATGTTATTTCTATCCCATGGTACGCTGATTATGTCAATTATCTCATAAGCAACATCTTGCCTCCTAACCTTCTTTCTGACAAGAAGAAGAGATTTTTATGAGATGTCAGGTGCTATGTATGGGACGAACCATATTTGTTCAAGATGGGCAAGGATCAATTGCTAAGGAGATGTGTGCCACAAGAGGAGCAAGAGCTTATTCTTCACCATTGTCATGCTTCTCCTTATGGAGGTCATTTTGTAGATGAATGCACCACTACTAAGGTGCTTCAGAGTAGATTCTATTGGTCGACACTCTTCAAGGATGCTTCAGAGTTTGTAACAAGATATGATCGATGTCAGAGAATATGGAACATTTCTCATCGTCATGCGATGCCTCAGACTGGCATCATGGAAGTCAAGATTTTTGACGTATAGGGTATTGATTTTATGGGTCCTTTTGTTTCATCTAACCAAAATCCTTATATTCTTCTTGCAGTTGACTATGTATCCAAGTGGGTTGAAGCTGTGGCATTACCGACCAATGATGCAAAAGTGGTGACTAAGTTCTTGCAAAAGAACATCTTTAGTCAATTTTGTGTGCCTAGAGTCTTAATCAGTGATGGTGGTAAGCATTTCCGCAATAACTTGCTTGCTAATGCATTGGCAAAGTATGGAGTCACTCATAAGATTGCCACAGCTTACCATCCTCAGACCAGTGGACAAGTTGAAGTGTCCAACCGCGAGATTAAACGAATTCTGGAGGTTACAGTGAATCCTTCATGAAAGGATTGGTCTAGCAAGTTAGATGATGCACTTTGGGCATACCGGATAGCGTACAAAACTCCACTCGAAATATCGCCATACTAGCTTATATACAGAAAAGCATGTCACCTCCCAGTCGAGCTGAAGCATAAGGCATATTGGGCCTTACGTCAGATTAATCTGGACCTAGAGAAAGCTGGTGAAAAATGGATGTTACAACTGGAAGCAATGGATGAATTTTGCTTAGGAGCCTATGAAAATGCTCGACTCTATAAGGAACGGACAAAGAAATTACATGACAAGAAGATCCTTCATCATGAATTTTCGGTAGGTCAACAAGTGTTATTGTATAACTCACGCTTGAAACTTTTTTCAGGAAAGCTCAAGTCTAGATGGATCGGCCCCTACACGGTGGTAGTAATCTTACCACACGGAGCCATCCAAATTTGCCATCTAGATACAAATGGAGAGTTTAAGGTGAATGGCCAGCGATTGAAGGTATACCTCAGAGATAAAACTGATATGCAAGAGTCCTGCACGGACCTTGCCGATCCACCTCAGTAAGATAACACCATCGTCAAGCTAACAATGTTAACTTAGAACTACCTCTACCTTCCCTTATTTTACTCTTATTTTGTGTCACTCGTCCAAGTTTTTCTGAGTTTGTAGGTTTATAGGGAAAAGTATATAGTGTCACCCTCAAAGAAAAATTTGATGTTTTTGTTTCTTGATTTACAGAACAAAAAGGAATGGGAAAAATGCATAAAGAGAAGAGGAAAAACAGAGGAAAGACAGGGTGTAGCGATCGCTACATTCCATAGCAGTCGCTATAACCCCGAAAATTTGAATCCACCCTCATCCTGCCTTTTGTAGCGATTGCTACAGACTCTAGTAGTCGCTACAGCCTTGAAAATTTGAACTGTAGCAATTGCTACTCTTCCGAGCGATCGCTATAGCCCCAACTCGCCTCTTGTAGCGATTGCTACAACTTGTAAAGGTCGCTACAAGCCCAATTCTAGCCGAAATAAAATGCCCAAGTTCCCCATTTCCCATTTTAAAACCCTAATCTCCCAAATTCCCTCTCCAATAGGCGACCCTACCTCTCCTTCCACCATTAATTCGACCTTCCTCAACCGCGCTCCACCACCGTCTGACCACCACTCGAAGTCCTGACCTCTGGCCACCACCCAAGATGCCTCCCAAGCACTCCACAACGACACCTGGCTCATCCTCCTCTACCCTAGCCACCAAGCGCACCCAGAATCCACCTCGAGCATCATCTCCACCTCGAGTTGACATGCATGCTCAATACGGTGCCCCTTTCTCTATCTTTTCTAAGGTAGAAGGGGCCAGGTACACTCGATACTCGTCTCTCCCTTCGTATCTTCAATCCAAAATTTATTGGGATGATATGGAGTCGTTAGGCATTGCAGATGATTTGCGTGCTAGTTTAGACATCCTAGGGTGGTGCTACTTTGTGGATAACTCTGTGCCTCAATGTGATGATGTTAATTTGGAGTTTTATTGTACTTTGGTCATACCACTGGATCGTCGCTCTTTTAGTACTCATGTTTTTGGTAGGGAGTTCACTGTCTTGAAACACTTATTCTGAGAACTTTTTCACATTAGACAGGGTACAGGTATCATTGATTTTGCCACTGACGATGCCACTATGTGCATAGATAGTGAATAACGTGACTTCACCAGTTTTTTGCCATTCAAATCTCAATCATCTTCTGCGCTCCTTAAGGAGCCTCATATTAGTGTGCTGCATCGATTTATATGCCCGACATGGTTTGGTACTAGCGAGGATAACCGAGTCACCAAAGGCCAGCTATATGCTTTAGCGTGCATGCGTCATAACCACCCTTATAGCACTTTTGACTTAGTTATTGATGTGATGTGGCGGTTTATAAGAACCAAGCATCCTGCTCATTTTTACCTTGGACATCTTATCACGATCTTTGCTAGGAACTTTTGTCCAGGTAGGTTCGAAGAGGAGCCACCAAGCCATTACCTTTTGATTGATGGGTCCCAATTGACCCAGTGGGGATTGGCTGAAGAGATTGAGCGGGATGGAGAGTACACCTACAAGTTCACCGAGTGGAGTGCGCGCAAAGCTGTCAAAAAGAAATTGAGGGACGATAGTGAAATACCACCTCTACAGTAGCAGCTTGAGCTTCAGGACCTGGCCAACCGTTTTACAGAGCTCGAGATTCAGGTCCAGCAGCTCGCAACTACTTAGACCTCTTAGTACGAGGATATTTGTGCTCAACTGACTACAATGCACAAGGAAAATGCTTCTAACTGGGCCTGGCTTTGCTCTCACCTCGTCGGTCTCCCACCTCCCTCACCTTCACATAAGTGATCAGGTCGTTCCTTTCCTTTCTTTGTTTTTATTTTCCTTTTATATTGAGTCTTTGTGGTTATTTATGTCTACTTTCCACACATTGATGACAATGTGTCCAATAAGTGGCGGGGTGCAGTCTCTTGCATCTTTTGCATTTTGTGTGTGGATTTTGTTGTGTCTTGTGTTAATTTTGTTTTGTCACGTGTTGATCTTGCTGTGTCTTTTGTTTTGTGTTTATTTTTGTTATTTGCATGTGATTGAGTCTGTTATTTGTATGATGTGTGTTTTTGATTGAAGTGTTAGAGTCTTGTGTAAGTGATGAAGAAAAATAGCTAAATTTGAAACTTTTAGTCACTAGACAAACCTAGATTCATGCTAAGAATCACATTTGAGAGAATTGTGTAGGATTTCATAGCAACCTCACTCTTGATCGTTTAGGCTAGTAATTGTGTCACTTAGGCTAGATTGAGGAGTTGACAAAGCAAACCTTGTGAGAACATGAGCCGAAGGAAGGATAACCATCCTATTTTGTTCATGAGGTGCCTATGTGTTTCAAGTAATGAGAGTGTTTGATGATTACTCATGCATTAGTTGATAAGAAAGATTGTGTCGAGGGCATTTTTGATATGAACATAGGAGCTTTAAAGCCAAAATCCTTACAAAATCCCTTATTAACCCAACTTGAGCTTAAAGCCTTATTCTTGAAATACTATATGTAAGCCACATTATAAGCCATATTGACCATTCCCTACCTTCGACTATCCATCTGAGGATGCCTTAGGATCATATATTTTGGGAAAATGATGTAAGGGTACATATAGTAGTATAGTTGGGAGGGATGATTGATTGGGTTCATGGGTAGTTTAAAGACCAAGGCAAAAATGTATAAAGTTGACTTGTGAAAAAGAAAGAACCACCTTATGCTTGGAATGAAAAGAAAAGAAAAGGAAAAAATGGAAAAATGAAAAGAAAAAGAAAAATGGAAAGATGGAAAAGCAAAAAAAGAAAAATCAAAGGGAAAGTGAAAAGAAAAAAAAAGAAAAAGTGAGCATAAAAGTCAAGAAAAGCACAAGGTGGAAAATAAGCAATGTCAGAAAATTGGTCTTTAGGATTGATTTACATCGAGAGTTATAGAATAGTCGAGAGTTAGCACATTTTTGTATAGCTCCTCAGATTGGGTGGTTTAACTACTTCCCATACATATTCCTCACCTTTACCCGAAGCCCTGTTACAACTGAGTAAAGTCCCTCCTGTGACATGATTGATCTTGTTTGACTATGTGTGAGTATGATGTCTAACATATTTGGACCTTGAGCATGTAGGCGAGTGATAGGATAGATACCTACCATATATAAGTGAGCTTAAAATTTATGATATTTTCTGAGTGGTTGACTCCTTGGTCTAGAATTTGTGATGATAAGACAAGGTTAAAAGATTAAGAGTGGGTTGTCAATGTGATTTATACTCATGATGCTTAGGTGTGTGACTTGTGCGACCTTGAGGTGAGTTGTGTGACAATAGGTTAAAAACTCTGCGGATCTTCTGATGCCTTTGCTTGAGGACAAGCAAAGAAGTAAGTGTGGGGGTGTGATGTACGTGTAAACGTACATGTTTTTGAGCATATTTATCAAATCATTCGATCATGTTTTTAGTCATTTTGTTTATGATCAGTGTAGCATTAGTTTTGTTTTGATGTTTAGTCGAGAATTTGGGTCTTTGTCGGTGTTATTTATGTTTTATAGGAATCGGAGCAGGTGACCAATCATTCAAGAAGGGAAGAAAAGCTGAAGACTGTGGTGTAGCAGTCGCTACACTTTGTATTGCTCGCTAGTTTCGAGCAGCCAATTTTCCCCAATTTTCTGTAACGGTCGCTACACCCCCGATTTTCGTCCTGTAGCAGTCGCTATAAAGTGTAACAGTCGCTACACATGCTGCAGAAGTCAAGAAAAGTTACAAACCGAAAGCAAACCACTTGCAGCCGATTTTGTTGATCCAAGACAGCTCAATCCCCTCTGGCAAGCACATTGGAGTGGCTATAAATGGAGGAGGCATTCCAAGGGAGAAGGCATTGGAGTCTAAGGAGTAGAATAGGCAAAAAATCACATTTGTAGACTTCAATCTTAGTTAGATTTGTTTTTATTTTTGAAGAACAAAGGTTGTATGCAACATTCTGATTTATTAAATCAAAGAGGTACCTTTGTTTATTTGGCATAAAAGTTCATTTTACATTTCAAGTTTCTTATCTTTGTTTTAAATGAATGTTGTGTATGTGTTCATTGGTTAAGTAGTGACAACTTGACTAAGATCATAAACTGCATTTGTTGTTCATGTTAAATGATCGATTAATAAACGTGCATGTTCTTGAATCAAGGTGATAGGTTGATTTAGATCATAATCGTTTATTGTCTATTAAATCGTATTTAGCTTATTACACTCTTCTAATTTAATATTGTTATTACAATCTGGGCTTGACAAACCTAAGGTAGTAACCATATTAAGATTAGTAGTATTAGATCCAAAACGTTCTTAGCTGATCCACTTAGCTTAAGATCTTGATTACATAATCTGGTACTTAGCAACAAATTCCATTTTCCCTGTGGAGACGACCTTATTTATCATTTTATTACTTGTTGCTGCACGCATTATTTAGATCCATATTTGGATGCATCACACCCTTAATAGGCAAGGGTGTTCGACCCACTTTGGCTCTCGCTAAGGAGAGTCTTCGGCCAACTTTGAACTCTTGGTGTGCGAAGGCATTCGATCTCCTTAGACTCACCGAGAAGAATATTTTTCCCTCCGAATAGAGAGAGGCCCTCAAACCCTCGGTAGGCACTTCTCGGCCTCTCGGCGTGGCAAGGTTCCACAAGGCGAAGGGTGTCATAACCTCACCTGGTATCACCTAGAGCCTCTGAAAGGCAAAGAGTATCAACACCTC